>CAUJNA010003555.1:361061-431061 GCA_963377175.1 Effrenium voratum
TACATACATACATACATACATACATACATACATACATACATACATACATACATACATACATACATACATACATACATACATACATACATACATACATACATACATACATACATACATACATACATACATACATACATACATACATACATACATACATACATACATACATACATACATACATTACATACATACATACATACATACATACATACATACATACATACATACATACATACATACATACATACATACATACATACATACATACATACATACATACATACATACATACATACATACATACATACATACATACATACATACATACATACATACATACATACATACATTACATACATACGTACATACATACATACATGCATACATACATACATTACATTACAATGCATTACATTACATTACATTACATTACATTACATTACATTACATACATACATACATACATATGTACATGCATACATACATACATACATACATACATACATACATACATACATACATACATACATACATACATACATACATACATACATACATACATACATACATACATACATACATACATACATACATACATACATACATACATACATACATACATACATACATACATACATACATACATACATACATACATACATACATATGTACATGCATGCATACATACGAGAGAGGGAGAGTGGGGAGAGAGAGGCTTGGGGGGATGGGGAGGATGGGAGCAGAGGGAGGGAGAGAGGACGACAGAACACACAAGGGAGACAAGGAAGAGAGGAAGAAGGAGAAAAAGGAGAGGACAATGTCGGCGGACTGAGCCGGAGGCTCTAAAGTATCATTTACTCACGACAATGTGCACCATCAGCCCCGATCTTTGGCCCATTTGGTCTCTGGCCAAAGATCAGCAAGGCCCCGACCTCGGGAGCCTTTTGCCTCTTGGGCGCTTAGAACCAGAAGCCGCAAACGCTGAGCTCATTTCTTCCTTTGAAAGCCTCAGAGAGGCAGCGCCATCTTCCTCGCGTTGCTTCTTGGTTGCTTGTTTTTTTGTTTTGTGCTTGGTTGTTTGCTTGACTTTTGTGCTTGGTTGTTGATTGTTTTTTGTTTGGTTTTTGATGAAGCGCCATCTTAAGCTCTCGGCCCCGCAAACGCTGAGCTTGGCCTCGGCCCACCCCCCACCCGATGGCCTCGGTGTCCACCTCCGGGGGATGCTCCTGACGAAAAAGCCACCGCAGATCGGGACCAAACTCTGCGGGAGAAAAGCTTGAGTATCCCAAAGTTGGAAAGCTTCTCTCTTCTAAAAAAAATAAATAAAAATAAATAAAACAAATGACCCAGCCAGATCTCTTGAGTGGATTGGGCAGAACATGTTGAAACATACGCCTCACCGGTCAAGACGCGTCTCACGGGAGCTATGGGCTTAGGATCGGCAGGCCCTGTGGAGGACGATGAACGATGAGCCCTCGCCTTATAGCCCAATGCCACGTACTCCTATCTCTTGGCATGGTAGCGATTTTTTGTTGGTTTTTTGCAGACCCCCAGTAAAAATGAACAGAACCAAAAAACTGAACAACCAAAAACATGCCAAGAACAGACAACCAGGGTATGTTTGAAGGGACCAGTGTAGTTACGGCCCGCGGGGGGGGGGGGGGGGGATTTGCACGTAGAGACAAAGACAACGCTGGCCACTCTCATGAAATTCCCTGCGGGGAGCAGGCAAACTTGAACTGTCGTGAACCTTGTTTAAAGATCTTGGCAAATGTCCATACTTTGCGTGAATAAGGGCATCCAAGTAAGGGATCTTCATCATGCACGCGCTCAGTTTGCCTCTCAAGTCAATTTAACTTCGGCAGGAAGATTCATTTTCACCAGTGGATCACCCAACTCCCTTTGGCTTCCTCACTTGCAACACAGGACCTAGAATCCAAAAGCGGGCTTGCCTCAACAGGGGGGTTCGAGGGCGCCAGCCAAAGGACCCAGGTTGGGCTATTGGGTTGCCAACGCACTGGAGGGCAAATGACAACACCCCCTTGGCGTTGCGTGTAAGACCCCACTGGTCGGAGTGTGTCGGTCACCGCCGAGACCGAAACATGTTTGCCTTAAATCGAACTCTTCAAATGAATATAACAAACGCGACGGCTGAATCGACAGTCGACACATGTGTGCCGTAGCTCTTCCGCCGCTTGCTGTTCCGCCCCCTGGCTCTCCTGTCCATACCTTCGGTGGAGCTCTTTAGTGGTGCACGTAGGAACCAAGGAACCTCATGTAAATTCCAATGCTTTGACAGCGGTTTGCTTGCAATACTTGGAAGGTACCGGGTGACTGGCTGAGGCCTAGCATAAACTTGTCAATACAAGGGGAACCCCCAAAGTGGTGGTGGTCCTTTCGGTTTCCCTTTAAACCCACTTGTCAAGGGTACCCTCAACAAAACACAAACGCCCACTAACTCACGCAACGCTTGTCCTCCTTGTCGGTGTAGCCGAGTGCAGGAAATTCCGGAGTGTCTTCTTCGGGTATATCCTCCTGCACAAAATCCACACATTGTCTTGTATCACATGTGTATTTCCGAACAATTGATAGACCCTTTTTCAGATGGTGTTAAAAGGAAGACCAAAACAATACAAACCAGTTGTAGGTGTGCAAAAGTGTTGCTGGCAAAAAGGGCAAGCCCACTAGAGAAGGCAGCTCGGACAACATATGGTGGCTCTTGGGTTTGCTCTTTCGCCAAAGTCTGTGAGCCAAGCTTATCTTACCAAGAGAAAACCAACTACCCTCCAACTCACTAACCCGCCCATGTGGAAATATGGAACCTACTTGGGGGGGTCCGGACCCTTTGTGGTTCCATGATGTCTTAAACGGACCTTGCAAGGTGGACATCCACTCAAAAGCAAAGGAGAGGATCTTATGAATTACCTTTGCGCATCCCAAGATATGCATGGTTTCCTTTGCTTCATGTTTGTTCACCCAAACGCCTAGCATGTAACCAATGATCGTCTAGTCCATCTCAGGGTCTGAAAAGGAGAGTCTCTGGAGAAAATAACAAACATACCCCAGCCTCTAAGGGCTTTTGCTGGAGGGGCACATCCTTGTTTCCTTTGCCGACAGTCTTGGCCGTTTTGGCCATCCGGTCCGCTCGTCTCCTCCACCTCCTCCACCTCTGCTTCCTCTGCTTCCAGCTCCTCGCACATGCTGTCCACCATTTGCATGCCTACGAGGCATGCAAAAACCGTCGGGATGGGGTTCTGGCAAAAAACATGTTTCGCGACGCCTTTGACCTCCCGTTTGATGGAAACAAAGGTACCTCCGACCACCCAAAGGAGTGGTTCCTATGAGAATGGCCCGGAAGATGGTTGGCACCAGCTTTTCGGTCTAAACACCAAAGGGGTCCCAATTTAAGTCGCCCAGCATGAGGGCCAGGGTCCAGAGTGTGTATCCAAGTTAGCAAGTGAACCTATAGTTGGTGTCAATTTGCACGTGTCCCATAAGGGTGCCCCAAAAGGGGGACCATGATTTCCTCAACTTCATATCTTGGCCCAAGCCCCCAATGGTACACCCAACATATGATCATAATTTGACATTTAGTCTCTCCTATATCAAGATCAGGCCCTGGGCGTGAATGCTAAAGCGTCTGACTCCATCCAGTCAGTGTCTGCTCGGTTGCCGTCAATGGTGCTGCTGGTCTGCGATTGTCTGAAATTGGACACCCCTCCCACACAACATTTGTGGGAGGCCTGGAAGATCAATTTCCTCAAACCAAAAACTCTGTCAGGTGCCATGGCAACTAATCCTACAGGATCTTCAAAGGATACCCCATATGAGTGTCGCTTGAACTTGGCCACACCTCCAGGTGAGCGGTTGGCCTTTTGGCCAACACATGTGATGGATGAAACCCTACGGAATGGGGGAAAAACGCCTACCAACTGGTTCGAAGTGGATTTTGTCCCATGGAGGCAGGCCTTGTGGCTTCTGTCGTGCGTCTGTTGAAGTCACTGCCCCAGACTTAAATCTTTCATCCTTGCGTGACACAACCATCCCCGAGTAGCATTCATGGCGGCTCTTGCAGTAACTTATGGCTGGGACGAAAAGCCCGGATTCCCCCTGATCCGCCACATTCTTTCAGATGGTGCGCCTCATGGCAAGGTGCCAAACACCGTCCAATATGGAATTAAACGCAGGTGATGGGTCTCTTCTTCTGGAAATTCCCCTGATTCCCATGCCACTCCCTGAAATGACTCGGGCGTGATAAGGTGCCTCGAATTGGTGAGCTCCTTATATGAGCTACGGGGGTAATTATGTGCCAGAATAGGGCGCGCAAACAAGACTCTCTTTTGGACTCCCTTTGAAGCTGTAAGCCACCCCCCCCCCCACATACATACGCTACAACACACACACACACACACACACACACACACATATGCAGGAGACTTCAACAAGCGCGGCGACGATCCGCGACTCCGGCCATCCGACCTGCTTGGCTGCTGTCGCCCCCGTGCTTGGCCGCAAAGTCCGAACTCCGGCGCCTGAATCGTAAGGGTCTCCCCATCGAATCTAGATCCTCAAAAAGGCCCAGGTCCAACATCTTGATGGGGGCTTGGGGTGAGGAAAGGGGAAGGATGGAAGGATGGTGTCAGATAGATGTGTAAGAACCATTTGACACATGGAGATGACTGGAGCCACCCCGCCAGCTGTCCACCACAGCTCATCCCGATCGACCCTGAACCCACATCTCGCCACTAGCACACTGGCCAATCCGCTTTCATGGGAGCCCCCTGGTTCCTCACTAGCCCATAGAATATACCCGCCCCCCAAAAAGAAACAAGTCAGGGGGACCAAACCTTAAGCCTCAGCAAACACCATCCGATCGAGATTGGCCAAACAAATGTCAAGAAACTACTTTTCGTTTGCCACGAAAATGGCGCGAAGTCCGAACCCAAGTAACCAAAGTCCGAAACGCAACTCGAGCGGAAGTGAGTTGAGCAGCGCCAAATCCATTTCGTTCTGAGATGGTTGTAACGCGCGCGCGCGCGCGCGCGCTTTGTAGGCCACGAACCAAAATGAAACCACGCAGAACCAACCTACAGAAGAGCCCGACGGGAATGTCGGTGCCAAGTTGCCCAGCGACAGAAGAAGGACTGTGTGTTGCAGGAAACCCACCGAACAAAAATTGGAGTTTGCGGAAAGAACATCCACTGAATAACCCAGGCAGCTCAAACGAATCTATGATGAGCCCGCCTCCTCCGCGAGATTCTGGACAAGTACTTCATGAAGTCCTTGAAGGAAATGCTCGACTTGCCTGCAAAAGATGTCAAAGGACACCTGCTTCCACACTTGGTGCCAAGCACAACATCACAATATACCAGAATAACCAGAAGTTCCCACTCTCGGGGAGCGAAGGCGGGGAAGGGGAAGGGTGGGAAGGAGGTAAGAGAACCCTTCGTGTAAGAATTTTGTTTTCCCGAGATCGTGATCATTTGCGCAAGATGCCCAGGTCAGCAAACAGCAACACCCCGCACACGTTGAATCTGGAAGACCTTGTGCACATGCCGCAATTCTTCTCAAACAACTAATGTGTGAAATCAGGATTCACTACATGGAGCATGCCTTTTCTGGAGGGTACTTGCGGTCCAAGGGATCCTCTCTCTTCTTTTAACTGGGTGCGCCCGTTTCAGGTGTGTTTGTTGGCAAAACTGGAGACCACTGGAAAACTGCCACCTTTTCGTGAGCGTGCCGTTCTCTTTTGCAACAGGATGCCAAGTTGAAAGCCTGAGGTCTTTCATTTGCACACCGCTCATGGTTTCTTTTTGATCTGGCGGAAGTCCGACCAGACCCAAGATCGGCACCTGAGATTCACGAGAAATGAGGGCATTCCAACTCGGAAAGTGAGCCGAGTTGAGATGTTTTTTCTCCAGCCAGTAAAGTCCAAGAACTCGGGGGAAAGCCAAGGCCTGTTACAACCTTTGAGTTCCCTTACAACCATCAAACAGGAGCAGGGCTGTGGGATCACTCGAGCTTTATCCGACTTCTGTGATACTTTTGGGAATCTCGTTCTTTAGATGCCCAGTGGATCTCCATGCAGAAAAAAGAACCGGCATCCTTGTTCGGCTGGTTGAGTTTAAAGGGGAACCCTTCCAAAAAAAAGAGAAGAAAAAAGGAAGCAACCCACTGGACAACAGAAGGGGGAGGTTTGTCTTTGAATTTGGGGTAAGGCCCTGGTTGTATCACAGCGGTCGTTCCCCGCCCAAAATTTGGAGCGGATGCCGATGGATCCAAGGCGCTGCCCGCGATCTCCTCCATCACCTCATCCACCGTTTGGCCATTCGGCAGGACCTCCACCAAAGGTCCATCTCCTGAAAGAAGAGACAAACCGAAAAACACGGCGCCTGACCAAAAAAAAAACTGTTGCCCCCAAGAGGAGATGGGAAAACACATCATGGCCACGAAACAAAACCACCTATGGGTGGGGGTCAAAAATAGGTACCCAGAATGGACGTCGGCAAATGGTAAGAAAGACTAAAGCCAGTCCATATCCTGGTGGTTTCATTTGACTCATACCTATATCTCAAAAGGCGGGTGGAGGGAAGGAGCTGCCGGGTTTCGCATGCCCAGTTCCCAGTCAAAGGTGACACACCACCCAAACAAAAACCACCGGGTTTCCCCCAGGAGGACCTGGGAAGACCAAAAAGGGGCCACGAGCTTTCGCGGGCAACTTGGGGTTCCCCCAGCCTCCATGTCCTCAGACTAGGCGGGTGGAACATAAGACAGGCTCACGAGTGGGTCTAAAGCAACTGGCAGCCTTTGACTCGAAAAACAAATCCAGTAGTGATAGATTCCCTTTAAAACCAACAGGGGAAAATGAAGATATGTTTAACCAAATCCAAGTAATTGGTGGTTTAGAAGTTGAAAAGGGGAAAAACAAAAAACACGCCTTTGAGGTCTCAAAATGGGGAAGCCCCCTTGGTGCAAAAGGGAAACCAACAAGAAACCAACTAGCCGAGGGATCCAAATTCTACATGTCCCTCAATGGACCAGTAATCCAATGCATCAACTACTCCCTCCCCAAAGTCGGTGAAAGCCATTTGCGAGAATACGTGAGGGTACTGACTGTGCACTCAACGGAGGGGGGTTGAAGGGGGAGGGCCGTTGAAGGAACCCTGAGAAGCTCAAATGGCGTGGCGTTCTTATGATATTCTTATGGCTTTCGTTCAACACACGTTTTACCTCCCTCGACTTACTGCAAAACGGTACCCGTGGAAGGTATCTGGAAGATCAGTGTTCCTCTTGACGAGCTGTTGTCAGGTGCCATGTCAGTGAGATGAAGGGTAGTTCAACTCCCACAGATCGTACAACAATTCATGCGTCTGGAGTATCAAGGAACGTTGATGGGTGAGTCGCGCACCAAATCCCTTGGTGAGTTCGCGATCTTGGCAGGATTCCATGCAGCAAGTTGCAATGACGGGCTGTGGAAAATCCACCCGTTCTGTATCTGAGACGAAGCCCATCCCCCCATGAACACCATCCACCGTGTTTATCGAAACATGTGGGGGTTCATGAAATGACCAGGGTAGCTTTTCCCATGTGGTGGACATATCATTCATCTTTTCTGGGCTGTCCTCAGATCCCCCGCTAACAGTTTAACTTTTACTTGGTTAAATGGACATCCCCACTAAACACTAAAAGGTTAAAAGCTAAGGAACCGGATGGCTGGGAGCCACCAAGCTTCTAGTGGCTTTCCAACCGTGATGGTCCCGCGTTTGCCGGAGCTTCTGATCAACCCTATGGGAAAACCTCCATTTGCTTGAGTCCCCTGGAAAAAATCCAGTAGTGATAGATTCCCTTTAAAACCAACAGGGGAAAATGAAAATACGTTTAACCAAATCCAAGTACTTGGTGGTTGAAAAGTTGAACAGGGAAATTCAACACGCCTTTGAAACAAAGAGTTGGGTAGGTATGGTAGGTCTCAAAATGGGGAATCCCCCTTGGTGCAAAAGGGAAACCAACAAGAAACCAAATGGAAGAAAAACGCCCCAAGCTCTTGGCCGTTGGAGGCGCGGGCGTACGCGCGGGCGTACGCGCGGGCGTCCGACGCGCGCGGGCGCCTGACATCATCACCCGCAGCTCCGAGAGGGAGATCTCCCCGTCCCCGTCGACGTCAAAGACATCGAAGGCCTAGCGCCCCAAGGTCTTTGGTTTCTCGGGACCCAAATCACGAGATGTGCCTAGGTCCTCCGAATTAGAGAGGTTAGAATAAGGTGGTACCAACTTTTTTTCTGTAGTCTGTTTTAGTAGGGGACCCCTCCCCCAAAAAAAGGGGGTAAAAAAGCACTACTTGGGGACCTAGCGATATATACCCTTATACACTGGCTATATCGTGGTTGTCTATCTCATGAAACCGATTTGGAGGCAATGCAGAGCATCTTAGACGCTGGCAATCAAAGCCACCGTGAGGAGCTGCCCCATGTCCAACCACAGAAGTGGGCAAAGTCTTAGGAAAGCTACAATACACGTCCCGTCTAAGGGTTTTTGCACCACACCCTGGGAATACACCCACTGGGTATTGACCCCATTTAGGCACATTTCCGGATAAAGCCGTGTTATTTTGAACCATTCTGGGTCATTTCCCAAGGGTGTAATCCCAGGGTGTAATCCAACAACCTTCAGATCCTGAGTGAACACGCTGTTTGACAAAAAAAATGCTCTTCCCACCAAGTGACTGACGTCCAGGAACTGCGAATCTTTTTTCGTCAACTCGC
Organism: Effrenium voratum; assembly: GCA_963377175.1. NCBI lineage: Eukaryota > Dinophyceae > Suessiales > Symbiodiniaceae > Effrenium > Effrenium voratum. The sequence continues at coordinate 369,824 of CAUJNA010003555.1, forward strand.
CATCTGCGCACGTTCTGATCCACCCCTTTAAAGGATGCCACGGCGTGGGCGTGACCCAAGTTGTGCGCTTCTGGCTTCCCATATGTTTGTAGCCTATGTTGGGCTTCCTTTTGACGCGGACAACCAGTAACAGTAGCACGCTTATAACTTCCAACTTATAAGTGTATCTGCCTTTTCAGCCAAGCTACTTTCCACTTAGCTGAGTTTAAAAAGGATTGCCTCTCCCCCCCAAAAATAAATAACAAACAATACTATGAAAAATGATAACAATAACAAGATGGATAACAATAACAATAATAGGAAAACAACTAGAACGGGTGCCCTAAGCCTGGCAAAAACTTTGGTTTGTTCCCCCCACTAGAAACGGGAAGGACCAACAAAAACAAAACCGCAGCAATAGATGCCAACCAATCCCCAATTCCCAGAGCCTCCTGGATCATCTTCTCGGGCACAGTGTCCATGGAGCTGGACAGCACCTCTCAAGAAAAGGTAAAGCGGTGGCGAGGTGTGATGCAAATGGGCACGCTGGCCGTCGTTAGAGTAACCGCCACCTGGGCTCACTTCCTGAGTTCATTGGACAAAAAAAAAGGTCTAACTTCTTGGTCTACCAAGATGGTCTTCCCATTCCATTCCATTCCATGCGCACAGAGTTCTGTCGAACGCAGCGATTGCATTAATTAAGCACATGCTTTCATGTGCCCACCCCAGCCGCATAGTCCGGCCCAATTTCTTGTGCCAGCGGCATGTTGGCATACTCAGCAAGCATGCTTTGGGAGGGAATCTCAGCAACATCAGTTTGCGTGGCTTCCCTTAGCTGAGCACTGACCAAGAAGCATTTGGCAAATGCCTTGCACAAGAGAGGAGGGTATTCCTTCAACCGGGATGTGCAAAAAGCTTCCCCATTGTGGCCAATGGATCTTTCCTTTGCCGGCCACTGACTTCGGGGCAGCTTGGTGGATTCGAGGATTCGCTCCCAACCTGGCAGGTGGGTCACCAGCAGGTCAGTCGGCTTTTCGGCTCCATATGGAAGGAAGGCGTGATTCCGAGGGCTCACCAGGATGCTCTGTAATGGTCACTCCACAACATGCGTACAGGTGTGCAACAACAAGCAATGCAGTTTGCAGGAGTTTGTTGCTAATCTGTAATTGCTTGTACTCCTTGGAACGCAGGGAGGGGAGTCCCCATGGCTGATGGGCACTCCTGAGTGGACGTGGCGCATTGGGCTTATCTGCTATCTTCACCTCCCTGGCACGTGACCATGTTTCACATGGCGGTCCTGCCTGTGCACCGAGAATGTGGCCACTACGGATGAGTGCAAGGATTTTTGCAACCAACTCATCAGAAGCAAGGTTACATAACTTTGCATTATGGACAACATCAAGGCAAATGACAAAGATGCGAAATGACTGCCCTATACTCATTTCTTCAAGATGACGGCGCATGCTACCCTCACGGTCTCTGCCAGAGAAGAGGTGAAGCACAAAATATGTACGAACCCCTTGGAAATTCATGGCCAGAGGATGTACCACGGGCGCCTGGGCAGTGAACCTGGTACAGCGCTTTTATCTTGCGCAGTCATCACATCGATTTGATGAACAGAGGTATTGGGGGTGTGTCCTGCCTTGCGCAGGTTCCTGCCCGGCATGTTGGGATTGTGTGTGTCCCGGCGTGCTCGCAGGGCCGGTGCCGCCCTCCAGAAGAGATCGATCTCTTCTGGGGAGTAGTCTTTGGCATTACTCTGCCTCCACTCAAGCTTGTTGGGGAGTCTCGGACCTTCCAGGAGGATGCAAGGGATCCTCTTGTGTCCTTTGAATCTGCTATCAAGCTTGATGTGAACCGGGGGCCCTGGAAGCGGCTCTAGATTCTGCAGGCAGAATTGCATGCAGCGAGGGTTCTCCCTGAGATGAACATTGACCCTATGGGATGTGTGAAATTCAACGAGACAAACAACACAGTGGGAGGCATATGTGTATGCACGTGTCTCTGAAGAAATTTGGTGGGCATGCCACTGATGGGCCGAGAGCCCCTGTCGGGTGGAGTACTCATTGCCGCACAAGTCACATCTGTGACCAAGTGGGCATGTCGGCGCGTCGGGTTGCCTACGCTCAACCTGCAAACCTATCTGCCCAATGGCACCATCAAAATTTTCACGCCAGTGTTCTAGGTCAGCAAGCAAGGTCAACTGTGTGACAGCGGCTTGGCAAGCCTTGATTGTGTCCCTATTCCACGCATTGCTACTCTTAGCAACATAGTTGAACAACTGGACCCAAGTATAGGTGGTTGACAAGCCATTAAAGGCATCAGGCACGACTTCTCTTACAGCTTCGATGTCGTGTTGAACAAGGGTCAACCAGGCACGCGACTCATTGACTTTGTACTCATTCAACAGAAGCTGACTCAAGAAGGCAGGGGCACCAGTTTGAAGGTGAACAAGATACCGCAATCTCATTTTACGCATCTGCCACTCAAGAGACGGACATCTGGCTTTGGCGAGGACATACAGGATTGAATGTTTTTGTCCATACTGCGTGACACACAAACCTGTGGCGGCCCTGAGAGCTTTCATGTAAAAGCCATTGATGGCCTTCGCAGAGCCACCATCTAGCACTCCCCATGCCTGTGCGCCGTAAAGGAGTTTACTGAAGACCGTGGCTTCAACAAAGGTGACTTTTGCAGTGACCGAAATTCCTTTGTTTCTGAAGACTCCAATCTTCAATTGGTGCAAGGCTTGGGCAGCTAGTGCTACACGTCTCCGTGTTTCTTCACGCAATGTGGCATCTGGCGCGACCAACCCTCCCAAATGACAGTATGAGGGCACAACTGACAAGTTGACACTGCTCCCATCATTTTTGGCAACTTGCAGCACCGATGAATTTTCAACAAGGAGTCTTCTGCGGGCTGTCTTCGCTTTGGGGCCTGCGAACTGAATCAAGGCTTCAGTCTTACCTTTATCCATGCTGATAGAAAGACCTACACTTTGAAATGCAGCCTCAGTTATGTTGACAGCTCTGGCTAGTTTGTCAAGCACTTCATCTTCGGAGGAGGCTTCAATGCAAGCGACCACATCATCTACCCATGTGAGGGTGGGAAATGCTTGAGGGGCAACTTGAGGCGGGAGGTGAATGTCAGTGCATATATTCCACATCTCAAAGTCGGCTTGTATGTCATTCACAACTGCAGCCACAGCCACATTGAAGAGCGCATCAGCCAGGGGTGTCCTGGACGAGACCCCTGGCAGCTACTTGCAATCTGGCCAGTGAGCATATCTCGCATCCATGTGGCATTTTGGCCATCCTTGAGCTGCTGCAGTAGTACTTTGGACATGCCATTCAGGACTTCGGGATGCTCACTGCTATGCAAGCTGGCATACTGTTCATGCACGGACGGGTCGAGGGTCTCAAGCAGCGAGGCAAACTGATCGCTTGTGCGATGAGATCCTACAGCAGCTTCTCGTATGACTTTGTAAAAGGCAGATTTGACATCGAGGAACAACACCGCACAACATTTATGCTTTATGTTACCAATCTGCAGAAAGGTGCGCACTGCATGAGATGCAAAGCATGGCTGGCTGCCCTGCTTTCCGCCAAGCTGGGCCACTGGCATTCGGTGGCCAATTTGCTGCATTAGCTGATGTCTCTGGATGGCTTGGTGACATTTGGATGCAGTAGTGGACAGCAAAACACTTCGATAGCTGGTGATCTGGTCCTTGGGTCCTTTGGATTTCCAAAGCGACACTAGGGTACCACCCCTAAAAGTGAGAGGCTGATGGGCATATATGCTGGCCTTCAACATTAGGGGAAACCATAAGTGGGCTGCCTCAACATTGGCAATCGAGAAGAGCTCAGATACAAGCAGGTCCTCGCCTGGGGCTTTACCTGACTTGACACGAGCCATTGCCGTTTCAAGGTGTACTTTGGTATACAAGTCATCAAGTGCAATGGGGCCACTTGTTGTGAGCAAGTCTTGCGAGGTCTGACATTGCTGGACTAGTTCCTCAGGTTGAACAACTTTCCCACTTTCAATTTCGGCAAAGTATTCAAGGGCCTGATCTGACACTGCAGCAATTGGCATTGCTTTGCGGTTCTTCATCTGTTTGGACTTAGGAAGCAAGGGTCGCATCTCCTTCCATAGGTCGTTCATGCCACCGTGGCTTTCGGCATCGCGAGCATTGGCAGCAATGCGCTCGGCATATTCAGCTCGGCAGGTCTGCATTGCTTGGTGCAATGCCTGGCGCACTTGCTTGAGCTGCTTCATCTGAATGGCAATCCTATGGTGTATCTGCTTAATTGCACAGGATGCAGGCGAGGGCGTGGTTACATCCTTCCATGCTTGAAAGCAGCACACAATGTACAGATAACGTTCCTGAAGAAATGAGCGGTTGGTGCATCTTTGGATGCGTCGCTTTTCATGCAAGAGGTCAATTGCAATCTGACTTAGATACGGTCTTACTTTACTCTTCTGCTTGGGCAGCGAGTGGGTGGCTTGCTCCTTCATGCCTTGCTCTATGGTAAAGGCATGTTGGTGCACATTCTGTGTGAAGCAGCTCTCGGCACAAGGGACACTAACCGGAACGGCACGGAGGGCTTTGCGCCACACTTGCACGTCATCAGAGCAGGCCGGGATCGGCCTCCTGTATGGCAGTGCTTGCCTTGGCTTGTCTTCACACCTATGGGGGACACTGGTGTATTGACACTGCAATGTAACAGCCTGGTGATCAGGTCTGTTAATCTGTAAGTCAATCTGCATTTCAACACTGGATTGCATCTGAGCATAATGCAAGTACGACCTGGGAACAGCAACATAGTCAATCCTGTGCTGGGTCAGCTTCGGACTTGTGAACGTGTAGGGTGTACCTTGATGGAGTCCCTCAAAAGTGGAAGGTAAGCACAGGCCGAGGCGTTGTACTACTTCCGAAAAAGCAACACCACTGGGGGATGTGGGTTGGCCTTGCTGTGATCCTATCACTCCATGCTGTTCGGGCATCACATGGTCTCCAAGTGTGGCATTGGCATCGGCAAGCAACACTATGTCCCATGACGCATCATAGTTGTTGGTGCATTGGACGATTCTATCCCAATACATGCGGTATGGCTCCTGATCCTGCTGCTGAACAGGTGCATGCGCCACAACAATGATGCTCTTGTAGTGGGCATTTTTGGCTCTTACTACAAGGAGCTCTGGCTCAGCCTGAATTACTTTGAAGTGGTCACTCTCAAAGAAATGGGGATTGCCTAAGCGATCATGGCCAAAGGGGATCTCAAGGTTTACCCAGAGGGCAACTCCACCTCTGCCTTCTTTGGCTGCGCTACTTAGTCGGAACCATCCTTTGTACATTCCAGAGCACTCATGCCTCGCTCTAGTTTCCTGAAGTCCAGATATGTTGACACATTGTTCAGCAAACTGTTGCATGAGAAATATTTCTCTGGGATTGGCAAGGGGCTCACGATTGGGATGTGCCTTTTTGGCCTCCTTTTGAAAGTACCCTGGCAGTAGTGTAAGTACGTTGGCCGTACAGTATTTGATGCTTACATTTATTCCAAGGTCCTTTGGCCTTTCAGGAGCATCTGGATTAGCACGCATTTTGGCAAACTGATCGGCAATTCCTTGAACGGGAATTTCAGGCATCGGGGGGATCATCAGTTCACGTGTGGTGGTGTCTAGGCGTGGAAGTGATGGATCATTCCATGCAGCTTTGTGCACCAGCCACATCCATTGGCAACTGATCGAATCCGCACGCAACTGGCAAAGGATCTGCGTGATGTGTCTGCTACTCACTTGGATCAGGCCTGCACAGGCTTGACCAGCAAGGACATCAACTGCTTCGTTGAAGGGTTCACCTGAATGCGCTTTAACATGGATGTATTCTGGCATTCTCCAATTTTCAAGCAGTTGGAACAGACTACGAGCAGTACTGCCAAGCGCATGCTTGCTGGTGGTGCGTGATCTACCTTGACACATTCTTCCAGCTTCATTGGAGTCATATCGAAATGTGATTTCAATTTCAGGACTGAAGTGAGCCACAATTTGAATTGCCCACAGACATGCACACATTAAACCTTCAAGTTCAACTGGAAATGCACTATCGGGTTGATTGGTGTGGCCAGCAATGTGTCCTCCCCACACTCGACTTTGATCCGGCATGTTCCACAACATTACAACAGCCCAAGATCCTTTGCCCCAGATTTCGTCCTCACCTGGATCTCTGAATGTACCATCAGTGTAGAACGTGACACCGATGGGTTCCTGGTCCAGACACGTTCTGAGGTATGTGAACTCCTCTATGGTGGAGTGATGCCACGGAATATTTTCTGTGTCAAGGGAAATTATGTGATTGGGCCATGGATCAAGAACTTGAGTGGTGAGTTGTAGTACAGTGTCTACATTGATCCTATTCAAGATGTTCTCGGTGGGTGTGTGATCAACATGGTCGGCCGGCCTGCTTCCTGCACTCGGTGTGAAATGGACTGGTGCTGGAATGTGTCCCCATGTTGCCTCGACAAGGATGCCAGAGTGTAGATCTCGCACTCGGGTGTCATTCTCTGGCCACAGTCATCCTCCAGTCTTTATGTGGACCTGCATGTGGGGATCTGGATATTCCCCTGCAAGGGCTTGCTGGAGCACATGGTCACGGGTACACTGTGCTGGAAGGGCAATGGGCCAGTGGGTGATCCGATGCGGGGCTCCAGGTGAGTGCTTGTGATGATTCTGCAACAGCGCCGGAACAAGCATGCGGTGTCTCATCCACTGGAAGTGGTGAGGAGACCAGGCCAGGTAGGCATCAATGGTCTCGCTTTTGATGGGTTTCTCAACTCCCCATCCCAACGTTGTCGGTTCTGGGTCAATCTTCACGTACCTGACATCCTCCGTGTTGGTGACATGCTCCAGAATGGACTGAAACAGTAGAGGACACGTTGAGGGCGAGTGGATTGCGCATCGGCTCTCCATAGGTGGATGGTCCTCATGCTGTCACTGGAGCTTGGGTTCGGCACACGGCTGCGGCTTTTGAGACACGACTGCAATTTGGCATTGCTTGGTACCTCTTGTCTCCTTTTATTCAGGGGTGCTTTGGGATGAAAAAACAGGGTTTCAGGAGTGGTTTTAAATCTCACAGTTACAGCGGCATTTTCTTTGTGCTTCTCACGGGTGCTGTCAACTGGACAATTTCCAGGTCTATGGGTATTCCTGAGTGATGCTTCCTGGATGGCATCACTCATAAGGCACACTATCCCTGCTTCTCATCCTCATCTTCTTCCTCATCTCCATTTTTCTGCAGCGATGCGTAGCGGTTGTGGCTGGCAGATCTGCTGCGCTCACGCTTGTGGGGCTCGGCATTCTGCTTGAACTGGAGTGGGGACTGCTTGATCTTTTCGTCGGCTTTTGGTTTCTTCTTCGGGGGCTCCTTGGGACCCCGATCTTTGGCTTTTTTGCTTTTGTTCTGCTTGTCCTCAAGCTGTGTTGGCTTGTCTGGTGCTTCTGCTGGTGTGACAGGCTCTATTGGGTCATCATCCTGGTCCTCTTGAACTTCCATGGGCGTAGGTGCTGGCGGGAGTTGGAGGCCTGGAAGCTCGGATAGAGCTGTGCTGTCCTGTGATGGAAGCTTATCATCTCTGGTTTCAATCTGTGCAGCTAGGGAGTGCAGTTGGCTTGTGGCGCTTTTTTCATCATCCATGGCTTTGTTGAGCACCTCGGTCCACTGTTGCTTGCTTGAGCTGTATGCCTGGCACTGTTCTTTGTATCGAGCATTAATGCTGGTCTCAAAGGCAGTCCATGACTCGTCAAGGGCGTGGAGTGCATCTCTTGCCTTGGTTGCATTGCGCTGTGCTTTTGCTAGCTGTCTTCCTGCTTTGTGCACTTGTGATGGAACCGGTTTCTCATCCTCATCTTGTGCTAAGATGGCTGTGATGCTCTCTGCAGTGCTTTTGCCGTATGTTTGCTTGATGGCTTCGAGCAGCTTGGTTTTGTCGGTCTGCAGGGTTGTCTCCTTGACTGGTGTCATGTCAGGCTTGACTGGCTTCTGCTGTAGGTCCGACTTGAAATCCTCCTTGGCTGCACTGGTGACATCCTCCCAGCTGGTGGTCGTCACAGGACTGTCACATCCTGTGTTGCCGTGCTGGGATTGATACGTGGCAGTTGGGGATCTGGCTCGATGGCTTGCATTGCTTTGTGGTGGCTTGGGAAACGCAGGGTTCTCTGGTTCCTTCTCACTGCGTTGCTTGTTGCTGGTTGCTGAGGGGCTTCGGCTTTTGCCTTTCCCTTTGCCTTTCTTGGTTTTGCCTTTGCCTTTGGCATTCCACGTGGGTGGTGGCCTCGAGGTCTTGCGGGGCTGGCGTTGCTGGTGCCATGTCATGGGCGTTGCCCAGTTGGACCAGTGTGATCCACATCCTCCGCAGTATTCGTCATGCTCACCATTGGTGCCAGAGCATTGCATGCATTGCCAGCGCATGTGTGCACTTCTGTTCCAAGAGTGGTGTGCTCTCAGCGTAGATCGTGCCCAGCTGACAGTGTGTCGGTTGACCTCCGGCGGTGTCCTGCTGTTAAGGATGAGTATGATCCTTGCACGAGTGCGTTTGCGTCTGGAGCGCCTGTGGAGAGCGCTTTCAGAAGAGCGCACTATGGCTTCGCAGGAAAAAGGAAGAAGATGCGGGCTCAGCTATTCAGGCCACGCTTGGGTCTCGGGCAAACCCCAGAGCCGAGACGCCTTGGTCTTCCCAAAAACTTTAAAGTTCATGAACTCAGGGAGTGAGCGGGGAAAAGACAGACGTGTCCAAAGACACACATGCGCACATGACGGCGGAGTTGAACGGATTGCTTTGGATCACCGTAGAAATCTGAGTTTTTTTTGCTCATCCCGCGACGTGTGCTCCCTTTCTGACCAAGTTGCAGCTGCCAAGAACTCGGTGTACCTGGCGAACACGCAAAAAACGCCTCTTAGTGATTCAGCTGGGCCATCTGGTTCCCGAGGACAGATCCCTCTGCGTCGTCTTTCTGGGCTCCATGACGATTTTTTCCGACGCAAAGAGTCGCACACGGCGGACGCACAGGGCCATCCCTAAGCCGAAGGACCCAAAGTGACATGGTTCACCGTTGAGCCGTCGGTGAAAGGAGGACCCCCGACTCCCAACCCAATGACCGCGGCGCTAAATCGGACACGGATTGATAAATCACACGTGCAAAGCACCAACTCCAAGATTTTACTACAAACTACAATCACATGAATCACATGATCCACATTTCCAAGCAACTGTCGTGTGTGCTACACAGGAGGAATGACAAAACAAGTGTGTGCTTGCCCTCCTGACAAGTATTCAACAGGATCTTATGAGTCAATCTTGCGAAACACTTTAGCACATGTCACGTCTCAAGTCCAAGTCTCGTGAGCTGCTTTCCCCCCAAACGGACTCAAAGCCCTTGTGGATGGGTGTCTAACTCGGTCTAACAAACCTCACGTTGTGACATGGAATTTGGACGAACGTGTGAGTAAGCATTCCCAGTGATTCCATTCACCGCCACATATAGCAGGTAACCACGAGAAGCAGCCCTTAAAAAACAAAAGCACTGTGACTGGCTACTTACTCTAGTTGTAGTTGGGATCTGTAATTGGGATCCGCGGGAATCTGTGATAAGGCTCGGCCTTATCTCTGAGCAGGTTGCCATATCGGCAACTTCGAAGCCAAGCTTTGGCAACCCCAAACATTCTATGCAGCATCTACCCCTCAGATGCCCAGTAGTTATGAGGAAAAAGGGCGCCACTAGGCAACTGGGGCCCACATATTTCCAAATGGTACGTATGCAATACAACAAACCAGGACACCACTGAACACTTGGCTGACATGTCTCAAAGCAAACATCGTGCAGACTGCAAACGCTTATGAACACGCAACTTGATCATCACAGTGACTTGTAGGCCTGGTTCTTGGATCTGCGTTTGAGAAACAAGACCGCTCCGCAAATGCAGAACATCTCAAAACTGGACATGTTGCAATGAGTTCAACTGAAACAAGAGATCCCCACGTCAAGCATCTACATCAGTCGAGCGCTTGGTTTGCCTTTTCCAGGTGAGCTCGCGAATGGGAAGTCTGGGTCGGATTTTTTTGCAACCAAGTCTCGAGATGCGGCCATTCTGGTCCATGTCCAAGATGGCCATCAAGCGCTGGGGGTCCTGAACCGCTGAACTGGTGGTAAAAAAATCTGCTGAATGGCTCCGAGAACTGGACCAAAACAACCGAAGTTGCGCCAAAAATGTCGCCTGCTGAGTCCAGCGTCGCCCGAACTTCGAAGCAACAACTCTTGAGCGCATGTGGCTTCTAGGCAGTGATATTCACAGATTTGCAACGTGTCAATAACTATATCATACTATATCCATATAAATATGCGCGATACTCACAGATTCGCGCCAAGTGTCAATAATTATGTCGATATAAATGTGAATTTTACTTTGAAGCAGGAAGAAGCAACAAGTCATCTTAAGAAAACATATGTTGGCCATGTTCGATTCGCAAAACCACACAGCAGTGCCCCGCGACCGTCATCTGACTCACAATCAAAACCTGGCACAAAAATGGTGAACCCAGAACCATGTAAATAATCAGAAAGGCGGCCGCCCGTTTTGGGGTTCCGTGTTCATCTGCACGGGAGAAACTCGCCCAACACAGGGACAGGCAAACAGGGGTCGGCACGGTTGGGCCCAGCCCTCATTCAAACATGTTTCGACCATTTTTGATTGAGCATTCTTTTGGAATTCCCTACAGCATCAGCCGCTAGATGTTTAAAACTAATCAAACCTGCCCAAGTCTTGTCGGAGTTGATCACTTCTGGTACCAGCGACCTTGGAATCACAGCCAGCAAAATCCAAGCTCGGCTGCAGAACCAACGATTTGTTGGTTTGCTTTCAAGGGACTCCCCCCTCCCTCGAAAATGAGTTCTGGTGAAATTTCCTGGGATGGGGCCTGACAGGAACAGGGTTTTCAGAAGAGGCTTCTCAGGCCCCCTGAAGCAGCCCAAAAGAAGCAGCCGAATAAAGAACCCTTGGGGTGCCAAAATATGCTTTCCCTCGTGAGTTCCTCTTAGTTTCCAGAAGTGGAAAGTAACCGTGTGTTATGTTTCCAAGGTTAGAGCAGTTTAAACATGTCCTTTCCTGGGCTGTCCAAACTGATCCCCTGCGAAAAGTGGCAACCTTTCAGTGGCTTAACACTAAACCAACTGAAACATATATAAAAGCCCTCTGCAACAGGACGATGCGTTGGGAACCACCAAGGTCACCAAGTAGTTCTACTCCGTTTTGGCACTCGCTGTGTTTCCCTGTTTCCCCCAAGCCCACCCCCCACCCCTGTCCCCCAACCTCTCTCGGACCCATCTTCCATTTGCTTAGGCCCCCTGGAGAAAAAAAACACAAAAAACAATATATGTCCAGTTATAGATCCCCTTGAAAACCAAAAACGCAAAATACACACAAAACAACACCTGGAAGTATGAATGTTCACCCCATATTAATCAGCCCCAGCTGTTTTGATGGGTGTCAACCGTCCCAACCCTCCCCAAGCAAATGGAAGCCACTCGACCGGGTCCCGACGTCGCACCTCCCTACCCACCCGTCCCCACCGAGTCGGTCCCCGAGCGAAATGCGTCACGCGAACGCCGCGCCTCGGTGATGTCCAGGCGCGCCAAGGCGCTGCGGAACTCTTCAAAGTCCAGGTTCCCAGACCTACGAACACCGCCGTTTTCATCTTCATGCGAAGTGTCAGGGGCTAAAACCCGGCTTGGCGAAAGGATGTGCTTGCACGTGGCTCCTTACGAAGCGAAACGCTGATGCTGCAACATGTTCTATCCAAACGGTAACATGCAGCCTTGCAAACTATTGGGCCCGCTTTTCGGCGTTGTTTCGTTTCTTCCCCATTGGGTTTCGGGCCTTTTCGGGAGCAGTTCTTTGACAACCAGTTGAGAGATGCAAAGTTTGTGTTTTCCCAAAGTGTCCCTGGCCTGGTTTCAGCGCAAAGGCTTCCCCTTGAGGAGCCCAACAGCCTTTGGATGATTCTCGCCTCGGGATTCCGGACTCTGACTTGTGAGTTTCCCCTTTCCCAGGGCTTCACACAACACATTGAAGCAAGCCGTATGAGCATATACCCATCGATGGATTCACTCCTCTCCCCAACTTCTTGTTCAGCTAAGGAACATTAACTTACAACTATATCACAAGATTTGCATACACCAATATTATAATTTCGCATTCACTTATTGCTTGCTGTCATTTCTGCCTCTTGACTTAATACATCCATCATCCATTCTTGTCGGATATCCTTTGCTTGCTTTCAATTCACTCCCAAATAACGATGGGTTTGGTGTTTTCGTTCATTCCCAGGGTTAACAGGTACTTGGCGTTTCTCAGCCGTCCGGTTCCGTTGGTTTCTAGTTGCTTTTAGTTGGTTTCGTGGCTGGGTTTCCATTCAACTTACTAAAAGTTAAACTTTTAGCAGGGGATCAGTTTGGACAGCGCAGTTTATGTTCCGATGATAGACAGTCAAAGGATAACTCCCGAGGGTAAAGTTGATGTTACCTCCATTTCACCTTTTTGTAAACGGTCGGTTGGGGGCAAGAACGAACGGGTCCCCAGACAAGCAAGCATAGCATTTATGTTTCCACTTACTCGACATGGAACCCGAAAAGCGGCCAATCGACCTCTGTAACATGTTTGTTTGTTTTTTTTTTGTGGCGGGGTCCATAGAAATTTGGGATCCCCATCCAAAAAAGGGCCGCGATCCAATTCAAAAAAGGACGAATCCCTTTATTCTTCTTGCACTCTGCGTCCGCACGTGACTGGTGGGGAGGGTCTGGGGGGAGAGGCTATCCCCTAAACTCTCAGGGAACTTGCCTTAGCAAACCAACAAACAACACACAAACAAGCAACCCCCCAGAAAAAGAAACAGACTATGCCCCTCCGCTTTCAAGACCTGCACCCGGTGTTTGACTCTTTGACCAGCCAGCAGAAACCGAGAAGAAAAGCAAAAGAAGAAGAAAAAAACGCAAGCAAGCAACAGGCGGATTCCGACAGCCCGAAGCGTGCCTGAAAATACGCGCCTTACGGGCGAAGGGGTTGGCTAAAACTCAGCGGCTCAGCTGTTGAGGCCAAAAAACACGAAACTTGCACTGGGCCCAGCTTCCTTTGATAACCCCTACAAACAGTCCAAGTAAAACCCCCAGTTGCAAATCCACATCATCCACATTTGCTTACCATAATTTCAACACCTGAAATTCGGAAACCCCAACTGAAATGATCTTTTTCATGGTGAGCTCGCTTTACCCCTAGGTGAAACCGCCACAAATGCTACCCTCAAAGCCTAAAAGCACCAGTGGAATCGAGTCAGAGCCCTGCAGCCGCGAGGCTTGTCCTGATCGATGGACTGAAAGACCTGTGGCAGGCACAGTTGGGCAACTCAAGCCCTCATTTAGACATGTGGAAGCTTCTCAAAATGGTGGACTCCCTTCTAGTTTGTATTTGAAGGGAAAACAAAACGAGACCTACCATCTTAGGGGACCCCTTATTGGAGAAACACCCATGTGTAAGCCTCCCATTTGGTGTCCCTCCGAGACTTGTTGGCTCTCTTTAGCTCAAGTGGAAATGACTCACGTGTTTGTACGTTAGCACCCAGCAAAGAAAGGAGACCATGTTATTTCGCTCAACCAGAGTCTTAACGCATTCCTTCTTGCCATCGGGCTGGGCTGGTTGATCTCGCCTGAAAGACGCTGGGCATGTCCTTCATGCTGAGGCCGGTGGCCACGGCGAAAGTGGCCTCAAGCAGCCGTTTAGGCTGAAAGTAGACCATGGCTGGGCCCACTTGTGAGGGAGCCTATTTGGGCCAACTATTTGAGACCCCCCTATTGGAGTTGGGACTCAAATAAGCAAGCCCGAAGTAAGGCCTTAAGGGCTTATTTGAGTCCCCCCCCGAAATGCTTCCTGTTCCTGGGCTGTCCGTTTTCCGATCTCCCGCTAAGCGTGACTAACTTTTAGTGGGTGAAATGGAAATCTAACCACTAAACCAACTAAAAAGCAAAAAAGCTAAGGGGATGGCTGAGGACCACCAAGCTTAACCTTCTTCATTTAGAAACGACAATACCGGTAATGAAATTTCAGTCGGGGGACACGGATAGATGATTTCCCAAGAAAGTCACGCAGAAACTGCATGTTGGATCTAAATGCTGTATTGAGAAGTTTAGATTCAGCAGTCATATTTTTAGGGGCCATTGGCAAAACAGTTTCTCAACCATTTGCATGGGCAAGTTGCGATTTTGATCTCCTTCGTTCTTTGGACTCAGGATTCTGGACAAAGCTTTGCTGGGAAATGGTGAATCTTGAATAATGGAAAAATGTGTTTCCTTTTTGTTCCAGATTCCGAATTTTTATTGAAGGTCCCGTTTCGGTAATTTCACGGGGGTCTGGCATGTCTGCATCTTGCCTGGAACGCTTGTTTTCTCTTGTTGCAATGGAAAAAGCCATAATAAATTGGCTTCACACACTATGCCATAGACTTAAACTGACCCTTTGGCCTTTTTCACTGAAGATTTTGGAGAACGCTTTCCTGCGCAGGGTTGAATCTTGAATCCAGACAATATGAATTTCTTTTACGCAAGAGGTATCCAAATGTTCTTTTCTGCCCGGAGAAACTTGATCAGAGAACTTCCTCAGAAAGACTTGCTCAAGGAATTTTGCGAAAAGAAACACTACAGCCTGTCTACTCCAACCAGGCAAAGCTGTGGCACCCTCTGCAAAGCAATGACAAAACTCTATGCCTGCGCGCTCAAATCAAGGGGTAGCATAATATATATATATATATATATACACATGAGGTTTCTGAAAATAGCGGCCAGTCTTCTTTTGGTATCCCTTTTTGAATACCTTAATCAAAAGGGAATCCGAGTCCCATTTTGACAGGCCCCCATAAACGTATTGCACCAGCTGGTGATTGGACACCTCCATGTTGCTCGTTTGAGACCCATAAGGGGGCAAATGGTCATCACCTCGTTTGCTCATCCCTTACCCTCCCATCTTTTCTGGAACCTCAGAGAGGTCCTGGAAGACCATTTTCCTTCAAACGACAACCCCTGGTGGGTTCCATCTTTGTGGAGAGGCCAAATCCCAGCCAATGGTCCGGCAATCTTTGGGGGAAAAAAAAAAAAACCTCGAAGCACCGCACCCATCGAAAGACCGACAGGCTTCGTCTCTCAGCTTCAGGCGATCTGGTGGAAGCAATTGGCGCTGCCCAGGCCTTCCAGCTTCACCGGCCTCGCAAGCTGACTTCCGGGTCACGCGTTCCGGGGGGGGAAGTTTCTAGGGCGACTTTCCGCGGGGGTGTCAAAAACATGGAGTTGGACGCGTTCAAAGCGGCTGGCTTCTTTTCAGCGTCCCTTTAAAACCAACATGAAAAGGGTACCCTCCAAACAAAGACAGACCCAAACGGGGGGATGAAATACGGGTGTCTCAAAATGGGTACTTGGAAACGGGGTTGTGGGGGACGTTAGGACCAACTTAGACCTGATTCTGAGAGAAGAATGTGTTCAAATTAGGGCGGACCTTGTACACACATTACTCTCATGTGTTCTTCATCAGCTCCCCGACAAAACAAAGACAAAAGGGGGAGTCTTATCAACCAACCTGTGTAAAGGGTTCATTGGTAGAATGGGCGTGTGGGATTTTAAGACCACTTTTCCCCTAAACACAAGTGAACACGGCACCATGTCCTCTCCAAAAGCTCTTGTGCTTCCCGAGCGTAGCATCACGAAAGCTCTTGAATCTGGGCAACTTGCTGCTGACGAGTCACTGCTTGAAATACCTATCACTGAGAGGTCAAACCCAGAGGTCATTGCGATTCAACATTGGAGCCGTTTCATTTTCCCAAAAGACCCGGAAATAAAAGGGACACCTTTTGGGACCTTTACTAAAAATGGACCAACATGGGAAAACCAAAAGGTCAAAAGGCTCGGCTTTGGGCAAGTCAGTTTTGCAAACAGCCTCGTTTCGCTTCTCCTTTCAAAGGGTAACAGGGCTTTATAGTTTGAACATATTTTGCCCCGACTCCGCGCATGTTTTCGAGATTCCTTTCGATTCTAACCCCCGGCTCTCGCCTCGCAGACTTCTCCTCAGGCTCTGTCAAGTGCAAGGGCTGGGCAAACCAGGCCAGGCTCCGACACTCCTCGCAGGGTGCTAGGTGCTGAGGGGGGAGGGAAAATAAGATGAAAGAAAAGGCGCATCGTCCCCTTGTGTGCTCCCTGTTTGGACATTTAGCAGCCAGTCCTTCTGAATTTGCGTTCCCCCCCACCCTGCTTGTTTGTGGTTGCCAAGTTTGGCATACCTAGAACCGGAACCACTGTCAGGGGGAAGCGACCAAAGACCGCTATTTAAGGGTGGGGGTTTGTCACCCGAAAGGGGGAGAGGGCCAATTGTTTCCGCGATTGGTTCCTTCAAAACAAGCTTAAAACAGGGGCATCATGATTGCTGTAACTGCCCTTCTTGCTTGTTCTCTCAGGTCGGGGGTCGGGTTTTGGGAAAGCTTGAGACCTTTGAGACGTCCTACCTTGTCACCCAACAGCTTTGGCCACGGTGCGCAGCATCTGGTCTACCATCTTCCCAAAAAGTGACTAAATTCCAAGAACTCGAGAGAGATTGATCAGAGGTTCATGGTCATACCTGCCAACCCCAAAGAAAATTGGTGTTTTGCCCATGGCACACATGTTCAACCGCCCCTCGCCTGTGCAGTCAGCCGGGCGATGGGATCCTTGTTGAGAAGACCCTGCACCACCTGATGCTGCGAACAGGCCGTTGAGCTGTTTGGATATTGCCCCCTGCGTAGATAGTCGAACTCTGTTGCTCGTTCGTGAGGAAAAGGCACAACTTCCCAAGCTCTCCAAGGTTAAACATCCAACCAACTAGTAGCCGCAGTTTGCCCCGTATCAGCAGTCATCACTATATCCTGGATTGCAATGGTGATACTGTGGATGGACGAAATCCTGCACCACTTGGAAACCATGGGAAACCATTGCTTATTGGGATTTACAAGGGAATCGTCCTTCCAGCGTTCCTTAGGTGGTGCAGGATTGTGTCCATCCACAGTTTATTTATGAGCGTGTCTTTTCAAAAGCAACTCTTTTTCGGGGTTGCGCCAAGGGACATCCAAAAAAGACCCCGGGGGTAACCCGTGGATGCCCCACGCGTGCAAGTCGGGTTAAGGCGCACAAAGGCGATGCCTTCAAATGCAGGGGGCTCTTGTCCGCCAGCCATGCGGCGATGTTGAGCCACTTCGGCACAGCGAAACGCGGACAACGAACCCATCCTGAAGTTCGGCGGCGAGTCATGCGGGAGTCCCAGAAAGTGCGGGTCGGGTCAAGGGTTCCAATGGCTCCCGCTGGGAGGGTGGTTGATAAGCAGAGTTGAGCGGGCCAAAAGCTTTGCCACAGAAACTCATGATACCTTGGTTGACGTTGGAAGGGGAGCAACAATTCTCCAATTTTAGGCCAAACCACAATAAGCAAACATGGGAAAGATGTGTCCCAACGACAACCATGATACCTCTGCCTTCAAGGGTTCTCCACAACAAAGCTCCGCGAAAAGGAACCTTCGCAGCACTCGCGTTGAAGCGAGCCATGCCCACTCCCGACCGAGCTGAGGACAAACAGCTGTATATGAAGAGGCTTACCCCAACAAAAACTCAGTGACTTTGCCATACTTTGCAAGGCACTTCCAAACAGGTTGGGTATCTAATAAGCCCAAAGAGAACTAGGCCCCCAAACATTCCTGCCGGCAAGCCTAACAAATAATTGATACAAGTTGACTTCACCCACAGGTCCACATTTCGCTTTGGCTTCCCTAAAAAAACATCAAAAAGGCATCTTTCACAACGCTCAAGTAGGCTGTCTGAAAAAGTTAGAAGATGTAACTAGAAGGTCCTTCTGGTTTCCAGTGTTGATACCCTCAAAAAAAAACTCAACTAGGTCCTCCAGTAGAGAGGCTAGAATAAGGGTACCCTTTTTTCTGTAGTCTATTTTAGTAGGGTCCCGAACCCTCCCAACCAGAAAAAGGAACGGTACAAGGGCACTGGGGGACCTAGTCAAAACCGGGGGGCACCCCTCGGCCTTTTGGTCTCCGAGCTCCGCTCCGGAGCTCCGTCCGCGCCTCAGCGCTGAGCGCGCTGAGCTCCTTCAGCGGCACCTCGCTCTGCACCACCTCGGACCGGCGGACCAGCGGGCAACTCGGAGAAATGCCCAGTGGATTTGTCCATGGGGAAAACGACAAAAATAATCGGCGTCCCTTTCTTGGGAAGGGGTGAGTTTTTCTTGGAATCCAAACCCCAAACCCCAAAAAAAGGGGTTTAAGAGGGCGGAATCCACCGGGCAGGGCGAAATGGAAACCCAACCATCAGACCAGAGAAAAAAACAACAACGAAAAGAACGCCTGACCGTCGCACATTGGAAGAGAACGTTTAGACCGTCATAGAGTCGGAGCCAACCAACTTGGAGTTCGTGGATTCATACCCTCAGCCTTGAAAGTGGAGCAAATCATGACAATAGCATGCTTTCAAGGTTGAGTACTCAAGTAGACACAAGATCTATCTCCAGATTCAAGGGTTGATGACCGATCCTATCCCCGATGTACTGGCCTCATTATTGTACTATGATCAAAGTCACCCCGTAAGTGGTGGGTTCAAGAAAAACACCCCCATTTTGTGACCTTGATAACACCCAGAAACCATCAAACTAATGACCCCAGATGTACACTTGGCACCTCGAACACGCCGATGCAGCTTCCGACAATCCCCCTTTCAGGGGTCACTTACCCTTCACAAGTCGATCAGTGGACCGGCGGGTTCCAATTTTCAACTCAAGGATCCTACGGCCCCGCTGAAAAAACTCAAGGAGAAGTCATGTCACCACCGAAGCGAAATGCACGGACCCACCCTCCGAAGAAGCAACGCAAAAAGAGCTGAAGGCAGCTCTTCTCTTGGAGAAAAGCAAAGCAAAACACGCATGGGCTTTGGGCAGTCCGAGATGAGTTCATTCCTAGCGGATTTCCCTTTAAGAGGCTGATCCTTAAGGGGGCCTCTAGCACGCGCGGTTAGGCCGCTGCAGCATGCTGCAGCTCCGGCTCGTATGGCTAAATGTTGACCCCTGGATCAGCCTGCACTCTAAGGGTACCGTCTCTTTTATTTTTTCTAGTCTAATAGTGAGGGAACCTACCAACTTTTCTTTCTGTAGTCTCTTTTAGTAGGGGAACCCTCCCAACCAAAAAAGGGTAAAAGGGAAAGACCTTAGCCAATGGGCCACCTGAAAGGTTCGTAAGTTCAAAAAACTCTCTCCCCATTTTCACTCCCATGGCCCGCCGAGGGCACCACAGCGTGCTAAACCAAAAGCGCTTCACCCGCTGTTTCTGCTTAATTCGGCCCTACCCCTACAAATCAAAGTGCAAGCACTTACGAACAGGCTGGTCAACACCACCAAACTACAAAACAATACCACGAAAAAAAGGAATGATGGCATGTAAAAGCTGCCAACAACCCAAAAGGCTTTGGGTGGAACCAAAGCATTTTTAGTCGGAGTCGATCTTTCTCAAGGTCGTCTTCGGGGTGTCTCACAATTTGAGGCTCCCCACTTTGCACCAAAGCACCGCAATGTTGTCCGCCTGGCCGGCATTTCCATCTAGGTGATGACTTGGTCGTTGAACCGGTTTCGTAGGAGATACAACCCTTAACCAAATTACAAGTTGGGTGGCACACCCCCCCCGTTTTGCCCACAACTTGCTGATCAGGGAACGGGGGAGTGACCCCCATGAAACATCCCTCGGTGTTTCGTTCCAACAGGGCGGTTCCCTTTCAACCATGGTTATGCTCAAAAGCCTTTGAGAAAAGAAGCGTGTTTATGCAGGGAAATTCACATGAACCTGTTGACCACTTTGTTTTTGCACACCTGGGTTTGGACGATGCGAGAAAACCAACAGGAACCAACAACCTGATGTCCCTCCCCCCGTTTTCATACCAAAAATACCCACACTGGCATGCGACGGTCTGATTGTGCAGTCTCCGTACTCAGCTGGCGCCAAACGTCAACGAAACTTAGGGAAACATTGAGCAAGCTTAATTGGCGTATGCCCTGACGTTCCTTATATGGGTGAGGGCCAAATCCAAACACCAGGGGAGTGCTGGTTTTCGTCAAGGTTCAACGCAGGCTTTAGTCCTTGTTTCTGTTTACCAGGGTTGCATTTTGGGTACCTACCAGTAGTTTTGACCCACACCCATATGTTCACCACCACCCACACGGCCTGGGGGGTATGTCTTTGATGGTACCTTTTGGCTCTGCCCCCGAAAAACTGGTGCGCTTTGAACGGGAATCAGAGACCACCTGGAAGCTCAGCACATCGACCTCCTGCAAAAAATACCAACATGTGCCGGTGAACTCGGTTGCTTTCTGCTCCCCTGCTAGAAGTGACTAACTTTTGGTGTGCTTAATACGGAAAACCCATTAAAGAAGGCAAAAGGTGGTTCAGTCCTAACATCCCTTGGCAAAATGCACCAAAGTTAAAAAGGACCATGCAGGAAACACAGGACGAAAGGTAGCTAGGTCCAAGCCTTGGAAGGCACCCTAAGCTTACGAGCCCAAGGGACGAAACTGACACTTCCCACTAGGACCAAGTAGGACCAACTGAACCCGCTCTAGTTTGTTATTTTTTGATTTTCTCCAGGAATCAAATTGCGCTTACAAACTGCTCTTGAAATCCCTGATTAGTCTAGTTGAATTGCTTGCGAGAGAATGTGCGAAGATGACTACCCCAGCTTTCGTGCCCAGCAAGAAATCAGTTTTTGATTCAGGTCCATTTTTAGTGAAACTTATGTCAAGACAAACCAAAAGAGGTTCTTTTGATGAGGACTCCTCCCGCAAAAAGTCCTCGCCTGGAAGGGACGTCGCCCCAGCAACATCTCAAAGATCACCACGCCCAGTGCCTAAGAAGACCAGCATCACAAGCCAAAGTAGCGAGTGGATGGTCCAAACAAAGTCCGGGAACTTTCTCTTGCACCAAAATGGTCTTTCCGAAAAGCGACGAAAGTCCAGAGACTCGGGAAGTGAGGCAATACTCCATTTAGGGACCCTGTTTTGACCAGGGGTAACTTCCTAGTGGTTATGGCCATCATCTGCCATCTGCTGAAAGGAATGTGTCTTATGTTCCGCCGATTTTAAAAAAAGGAACCGATTTCACTACTGAATATACTTTTCTCATTTCGCAAGAAGACTTCAGCAACGGAATATATTCCTGGCCAAATAACCATAGGTAACTTTCAACCATTTTCAAATCGTTCTAGCGGTTTGCCACAATGGCCATCATCTTCCATCTGCTGAAGTAATGTGTCTTATGTTTAAAGGGAACCGATGTCACTACTCAACATACTATTATGATTTTCACCTGGATGGATCCCGAGCTTGTTGCGACCTTGCGCGGCCCAAGCTTCAGAGGATTCCCCAAGTGTATCGCTGACTGCTCTCAGTTGACTAGATACCTGTGCAGCTGGATGTGGGGTTTGCTCACAAGGTCCTTTGCATGAGATGACTCTTTATTGGAAAACCGCAAACAAGGTTTCATAGTTCAACCACTAAGTGGTTGAAAGTTACCCATCATCATTCGGCCAGGAATGTATTCTGTTGCTGAAGTCCGCTGGCAAATCAACAGCAACTCCTGTAGGAAGCTGTCCCACCAGGGTCCGGTGGCTCGTTGCTCGCATGGCTCCTTGTAAACCCGAGCGAAATTACGATTGCCTTCTTTGAGCATGTTTGAGCATGTTTGTGGAGCCGGTGTCAAGCAAGTGAGATTCCTGGAAGGAGGGCAAGAACAAATGATCCTGAAATCCTCTTGGGGTTTCATCCAGGGTTTCACTTTTTGACTACATCAGGGTAGACTTAAACCCACGGTGGTTCGTTCCCCCAAAAAAAAGAACCCCGGGTTAAAGTCTATCTTGGGGGTGGAACCCTGCAGTCATCTGAAAGCTCGGAGCGGCCCTGTTGACCTTTCTTCATTTTCGCAGGGGACTTCAGCAACGGAATATGTTATTTCGGCACCCAAATGACCATGGGTAACTTTTAACCATTGCGTGGTTGAAATTTCAACTATTTTGTGCGGCACAGCTTGCTGCTTTGCGTGCATGTGTTGATGCTTCTGGTTCCATGCAGATGTGCCAAACAGTTGAAACCGCAACCCTTCAGGCCGCGGGGTTGGACGTACATTGGGCCGATGTCACATTCGGCAGCCAAGGCGCACACATTTTAAGTCGCCTGCCAAAGGGCGAAAGAAATACCAGGCTCCACCTTTTAGACCCCTGGCTAATGAGGGTCCTGGAAGGAGGGCAAAAAGGGTTCTAAAAAGAGTAAGAAAGCCTAAGTAACTCTTCCCTGGGGTTTGGTCATCCAGGCTTGACTAGCGGACCCAAGCGAGGTGGACCCCCACATGTTGCTCGGGTGCAGCACCCGAAGTCAGAAACCCAAACCTCCATGTGCTTTTTCGTCCCCTGGAGGAAAAAACAATAAAATATGTCCAGTAGTGAAAAACATCCCTTGAAAACCAACAGGGGAAAATTATTCTTAACCCAACGGAAGCAACGGTCAAAACCTCTGAGGTGCAGGCCCAGAGGTCGCTCTTCTCGGTCAAGTGGCCCTGCACGGAGGGGTTGCTATAACCCCCAACCATTTCTGCCTAGAGATGCCAAGCGACCCTGATAGACAAAGGGGCGGCATTCGTCATTCTTTGGTCTCTGCCCTTGTGATCTTTCCTTTTTTTCATGGAGTGTGTCTTGCGGGAAATTGAATCCTTTTGGCTGGGCTTGAGGGCAAACCGCGAAGAAAAGCCATATTGCGGGACTCCTTAGTCATAAAATATGTTTTAGCAACCACTTTTTCTCATGGCACCCCTCCGGTCACGAATCCTTGGGCCTTTTGAAAAATGAAACCAAACAGTTGGCAAGTTGTGGGCATGATCCGGGTAGATGGCTCTTCCGGATGATGCTTGGGTCAAAGGCTTAAGTCCACGGGTCCTCTGATAGAAATGGGATACGCAAAGGAATGTTCAGATGTCGCTCAATTTTTGGTCAACCCCATGCTTCAGCGTAAGGAAGGCACACGCAGCCTTGCTCGCTCTTGTGCCTGCCTTGAGCCCTGAAACTCCGGGGGTCACATCTGCGAGCCACAAAGGTCTGTTTGGGGTGCCCCACAAACACAATCAGAGGAAAGTGTTGGAGACGCGGGTCATGCAATCACTTGACCGTGTGTTTGGAGTGATCAGGGGAATGGGGCCAGGGGAAATTGGGAATATGTGTTGACAACCTACGAGTGGTGTCTTCGGCAAGAATGCGAAGGGACATTAATATGTGACCCCTTTGGTTTGACAAAAATTCAGTCACAAACAATTGGTCGCCGGACCGCTTCTGGGCGGGTAAAAGAACAAACGGTTCGAGGGCAAACACGGTTCCCACACCCTAAAAGTTATTCTGAGTGCATGAGAAACCAACCGGAAATGGGTGTGTCTTTGCACGGAGCCCCAAATGGTTTCTCTTGCATTCCCCTTGAAACCACCCAAAAAGGGTACCCCATCCCACCCCAAGCGTGCACAAACCTCGCCCTCGCCAAAAGCAAAGCAGAAACACCGGGCGCTCGGAATTCCCCACCCCCCCAAACCCCCCCCCCCGAACCCCTCCAAACCCCCCCAAACCCCCCCAAACCCCCCCAAAAGCCGCCTCCCTGGGCCAAAGCTGCCCCGGCCAACCAAGCGAGAAAACAAAGCCGAGCGCCGCTTGCCTCAAAGCCCTCGGGGGCGAGGTACACGGCGGTGCCCCTCACCTTCAAAGGCCCCGCCGGCTGCCGCGCCTCGCGCTCGGCGCTATGCGCTCGGCTTCGAGAAAGGGAATGAGACTAGGTCCTGCAGTAGAGAGGTGAAGTTGGTACCCATGTTTCTTTTCTGTCGTGCATTCCAGTAGGGAACCCTCCCCCCCAAAAAAGGGTACACGAGCACGGGGGGAACTAGGAGAAATGGAATGATCAAGACCAACTTGCTGGTGCGATAAGTAGGGGAATGTAGGAATGAACCCAGGGGTCCCCACAGGAAACCACCGATGGTTTACAGGGGTCTTTCCCGAATTCCCTGCTGAGCACCAGCAAGAAAAACCATGACCGGTTTGGTGTCCTTTATCGGAAATCCCCCGACTTCCGGTTCATTCACCAACGCCTGGAACGGTCATTCCCCGAGCACAAGCAAGCTTTGTCGGGATGATTTGCTCTTTGTTTGTGAGAAAATAAAACACGTTCAGATTCTGGGAAACAGATTCTGCCCAAACATCGAACATAGTTTTTGTAACTTATTTTTCCAAATGGAGGAGACCCCGTTTGGGGGGACAAGTTTGGCATACCAAAGGGAGCTGTCACCACTTGTATGGGGGCAGCCTTATTTCCAAGGCGGCCTAACAAGGGTAAGGTTGACATCAAGAAACGACTCTAGGGTTGGTCTCCACATGGGGAGCCTCCCGCAAATGAGCTTCGGTTGCATACCCCATGTTTTGCCCATCAAATGCATTCGAATGCACCACGCAAGCCTTCAAATCCGCCGACATTGATCGGCGTGTCGGATACCTAAGAGAGGATAGAGGATAACCCCCCCCCTAACCCACCCCCCCGCCCGACATCTGATACTTGGGGGGGGGAGTGAGCCGGGGGCTCTAAACTTTAAACTGCAAAGCTTTATCATCTTTATCCTTGGGGAAACGTCAGGACCTCTGCCAAATATCCCGTCCTGTGACATGTGCAGTGCAAACCAAGGGCTTCAACAGACTCCAACACGGCTCGATTCCTACGATCGGCGGCATATCGGGGTAAGAAAGGCGGAAAGAAAAGGCTGGGGACAAAAATGCCAGCCCTCGGAGACCTTCAAGATCCGAAAAAGGACAAGGCGAAGACAAAGACACTAACGGAAGGCTCCCAAGGAAAGCACCGGGTTTTGTGGCCCCAAAAACAAAAAACCTCGGCGGGCGCTTGGTGCAGAGATTTCGGTGGGGCACCTCTGGTAGGATGATGAGCATAACACCGATCGAAGCCCTGTGATAGTTGGATACCTGAGTCATATCGTCATTCAAGCGTTCTGTGCAGTAACTTTGTTAGCTGGTAGAATTCGTTCTGCGTATGTCCCTTGCGCGATTTCAGCGTCATTTCTCGCCTATTGTTCTCCTGGCTCCGGCATTTAGTGCATGAAGCGAGCAGGAAGAACCTTAAGTTGCGGACGAGTATGCCACACATTGCCCAAGAAAGCCACCTAGTCAGACTTCAGGCAAGGGCGCACCGCTGTTACGTAGTCTGCAGCTGAACATGGAACGCCAAGACACCATCATTCTGCACGGCCTTTCTAGTTGGATCCGAATATTGAACAAACTTTACAGGTATATGACCCTTTCATTTCAGGTTCATCATCATTTAAATGGATACCAATCATTTGAGGCCTATCAATAGCCACAACCATTTCGGGCTTTATCTCAAACTTGGGTACCAGCCCAAGTTGGGTTTTGGTTTTCCCTCGGGGAAACCCTTTTTAACAGCCAAAGAAAACAAGGGCAGCTGACGAGTTCGTTGGTCTTTCGCCTCCACGATCTCTGCGATGCCAAAGTCCACTAGGAGCACATGGGGCGCCTCGTTCCTCGCACATGGGGCGCTTGGGCTGCGCCAGCAGACCCAGTGACTTCATTTGGCCTACATGGGACAGAACAAAAACATTGTGTCCGTCCGTTTTTTGGGTGTCTCTTGGATGGCTTTAAAGGGAAGCCATCAGAGAAACCAGCCATTTTGGGGGTTCACCAAAAAAGCAGGCACACCCATATCTGACTCTCTTCCATGTTTAGCGACCTTAAACTTTTAGAAGATCATCGAACATAGTCTTGGAGGAGACCCCAGCTACTCTCTCGTGTTTCATGGTAGGTGTCCTCCCACAGACGTGGTGGGAGGACGGGAAATTCAACTACATTAATAGGACAGTGGCGGGAGGTTGCCGTCTACTAGAATTCCAAAATCTGAACTTAGACAACCTAGGTCAAGGACCCACATCACAGTGAGTTTGCTTTACCCGGCAGTAAGAATGGGTGCGTTTTGTTTAATGGTCCCGGACACTTTGGTGGACATAATTTGCCGATTCATGTGCCCCAACCACCCTTGCACTGGTTGCCTATTCACGGTCATAGGGGCATGCGTCAACATTGGGGGACAGGGGTGGAAGGAGAGTGGCGGGTTCAATCTTTAAGCAAATGCGTCGCATCACCTTCGGGTCCCGCTCTGATTAGAGGCTCACGCCTGCGCACGTCGATGGCGCGCAGCAGCATGGCGTTCTCGGGCTTCAGGTCACAGTGGACCACGCCCTGCACTTCAAAAATAATTGTGTGAAAATAGATGGCAATCCAAGTCATTTGGGTCTAGTCATTCATCCCCTGTACTTACCTGTATCAGGGAATGGTGCCTATTGTCCTGGTGTAAGCGGTCCTTTATGAGGAATCCCTCACACAAATTCATTTGCGACAACTCGGATACACTTCTTCATAGCCTTCTGGTGGATGTACGCCAGAGCCGCGCACATCTGTTGGGCTGCGCTGCACGCCCACGCTTCCGTCACCGTCCTGGGGAAATCGAAATCGGGTCGATCCCCAAGCGTTTCCCCAAACATTAGACTGTCCCAACCCAAAAGGCAGCAAGGTTTAACCTCTTCCCAACAACAACTAAGTCTGTTTTTTCTGCGTTTTTGTGGCTCGGGGTTCAAACCGCCCATGGGCAATGGGAGATAAATATGTCTGATTGGCCAGAAACACAGGTGACAAGCCATGGCTTGTATCCAGCTTTGAGGAGCTCGAAACATACGGCCGGAGGCTGGTGAAATCCATACTACATTAAGCCTTCGTGCTACGTCTAAAAAAACAACATGCAAGTGACAGGGAGGCACCAACTTTGATTCAAATCAAGGCTTTCTAAGCCGCCAGAAAACCCTAGAGCCACATGGATGTATGCGTGTGTGTGTGTGTGTGTCTTTTTGACACCCTGGCTTTGCTTGGTTGTCAGGGAAACTAGGTCATCCAGCAGAGACGTTAGAATAAGGGTACCCTTTTTGTTCTGTAGTCTAATTTAGTAGAAAAACCCTCCCAACCAAAAAGGTTAAAAGGGCACTGGGGGACCTAGGAAACAAACCAAAAGGGCAACCGCCATTTATGGGCGTCAAGATCGGATCCCTTCAGTGCACCCCAAAACCAGTTGGGCAAATCGGCTTCGTCTTCAGGTGGAATTGCGAAAGAGAGGGGTACGCTGTGGGCCCAAGTGTTTTCCATATGAAATGGTGGTTTTTGCAGACGTGCAAACAGGTTGTTTCAAGGGAAAAACCCTGCTGTTGCTGAAATGGTGTTGTTCCTCTTGCTTTCCCCTAAGGTGCATGGGAATGCGGAAATCGATTCAACATCTTCTTGCAACATAATGAGACACACATATCGCAAACGCGTGCTAATGGTGGGATCTCAGCCCACCATGTGTCAGTGAAAAGAATGATGGAGAAGCATATTCAGGAACTTCTTGCATTTATAGCTCTGCATCTCAGCGTGTGATTTGTGCGTTATTACAGAGCATTCATTTCGGCAAGTGTGCATGAATGGGGTTGCTAAGCTTGCAAATCATTCTTCCACGTGCTATTGCGCAGGATGGAATCTTGCCACCAACAAAAAGAAGCTTCAAGCGGGTTGAAACACACGGAGCGAAGTTTCCATTTTCATCGGAGCAACTTGCCTAAAGGCGCACAACCTTCAAAACCAAAAAGGTGCCCTCAACAAGCAGGGCCCCTTAAAGCATACACTTGGCACAGAACAAAAATAAACTCACTTTCACCAGCTGTCTTTCAGGATCTCCTTGCAAAGCAGGCGGCTTTGGGTTTTTGGATGCGTGCTTTCAGGAACCTCGACTCACTATCGAGTGGATGGCCCACAAAAAGTCTTGACTTGTTTTATTCCCACTAAACTTGGATGCTCAGCGGGGAATGAGGGAATGACCCCTATTGACCCCTATAAACCATCCCCGATGGTTTCTTAAGGCAGGTTCATTCCCTCATTCCCTCCTAAGCACCAGCAAGTAAAACAGGGCCTTCCAAAAAAAGTGACTCAAGTCCATAAACTCGTCAAGACTTGCTTGTTTACCACTAAAATGGTCTTCCACCAAAGTATGAAGTCCTACATGGTCTTCCCAAAAAAAGCAATGGTCGAAAATGGTCTTCCAAAAATGGTCTTCCAAAAACGGTCTTCCAAAAACGGTCTTACCACTAAAACGATTTCCAACAACAAAAACAACCCCGAAGATCCCCCCGGACCTCGACACTGACGCCGAATTCCCCTTGCTCCACTGCGCGCCTGCCCTCAACGCGCTGCGCGGAAAGGACCGCCGCAAGAGTGCCGCCCTAGCCCAAGAGAAGTCGCTTGCCAGCTCTGCTTTCATGATTCAGTACCATTTAAGTGTCTAGGTCCTCCAGTAGAGAGGATAGAATGCGTTGGTACCAACTTTCTTCTGTCTATTTTAGTAGGGGAACCCTCCTCCAAAAAAGGGTAAAATGGAACTACTGGGGGACCCTAGGTGTCTTCTGGGCTGTCCGTTGTCAGATCCCCTGCTAAAAGTTTAACTTCTAGTGGGTGAAATGGACACCCCCACTAAACCAACTAAAAGGCTGAAAGCCTAAGGGCACAATTGGGAACCGCCAAGTCTTGAAGAAGGATACATTGTTGGATCGCTCTAAACGCGTGGAGAAATGCCGAGTGTTTAGCCCTGAAGCAGTTGACACTGGCAAGCGATGTGCCTTTTTGGGGCGCCAATTTTGGGGTCCTCAGTTTCGAGCCATCTTGAGGAAGGCATCAAAAGCTCAACGCTTTAACGCCAAGAGCAAAGATTGCAAAGGGCTCTCTGAGAATCTTCACCCCTTCCCCCCTCAACAAAAAAGAGAGAGCAACCCCAAACCAACGAGCTTTTGTTTGCCCTTTCAGGCTCCGAGTGACGCTCTGAGCCAAGAGCCAAGATTGCTCAGCCTCTCTGGGGGTCCAAGCTTGGGATTCCTCGAGACGGTCTCCAGTTGCTTGGTTTCCTCCATTTGCGTTTTCGTCCCCTAGAAAAATACATGACATATGTCCAGTATGGTAGATTCCCTTTAAAACCAACAAGGGGAAATGAAAAAACATCTTGACCAAATGGAAGTGTTGGGTCTGAAAATTAAGGTCTCGGCCTGGAACTACAGGACCAACAGCGAAACATTCGAACTGGCAAGTTAGAGAGCAACCCCCCGGCTTCCGTCAGAAACGAATTAGTGCTCAACGGGATTCTGGAAACAGGCACATATATCCATTCCTGTCGAACAAACACCAAGCGCCATGCGGCACCACAAAAAACTTGCAACATACATGAAGGCAGCTTGTATCTCCCAAGCGCGCCGTTCATCCTATATCACACTCATGTTTGGGTGGCTTATGGTAGGTTGAAACGACAATGGTATTTACTCTCCTGCAATCGACCACAGCACATCCACACTTGCTGGACTTTTTCTTGGGTAATCTCCCTCTTGGATGTGGCAATCTGCATGTTGGGGAGCATGATTTACTTGGGGTTGTAAGAAAACCCCGTGACCTTTTAATTGACCCTCAACACCGTCATCGTGTTTTTTTCTTCCTTATCGTTTTACAGGTAATTGGAAGCATCGGTGTTGGATGATAATTCTGTAGCAGTAGTAGCAGCAGCAGCAGCAGTAGTAGTAGTTGTAGTAGTAGCAGTAGTAGTAGTCGTAGTAGTAGTACTAGCTTCTTATTAAGCTCCTTACAAAGCTTCTTATAAAGCTTCGTCTAAGCTTCTTCTAAAGCTTCTTATAAAGCTCCTTACAACGCTTCTTATAAAGCTTCTTGTAGTCGTAGAAGTAGTAATAGTATTAGTAGTAGTAGTGGTAGTAGTAGTAGTATTAGTAGTAGTAGTAGTCGTGAGTAATAGTCGTAGTAGTAGTAGTAGTAGTAGTAGTAGTAGTAGTAGTAGTAGTAGTAGTAGTGGCAGTAGTAGTAGTAGCAGGAGAAGTAGTAGTCGTCGTAGTAGTAGTAGTAGTAGTAGTAGGAGTAGTAGTAGTAAACGCAATCGTTATCGTTTTTTTTTCTTCCTTATCGTTTTACAGGCTTTCCGCCATGCACCTCCCCCTCCGGACGAAGCCTTACATAATGTAAAGGCGCGGGGTATTCATACAACCCCACTTGTCATTGGGCCAATTGTGAGAGCGGACTCTTGGACAACATTTACATGATGTCCACCAACCCCTTTCCAGGATATTCCCTATTCAACTTCATACCCAGAAAGCACAGGCCGGCCTCCGCCCAGTCCATCACAATGTGCAGCGTCTCTCTCCTGGCTGGTCTTGTAGCTGAATGGGCGAGACGGGCGACGTATATTTACCCCCATGAAAAATGAAGGCATTTGGGGAAGTGGAGACTTCATGTTGAGCAAAGACTTGATTTTGGTGCGTTCGAGGAAACATGCTATGCAGGGTTGCTCGAAACAATCCTGGAGAGAATACCTTTTTGGTTACATCAAAAACATGGAACAAAACTAGAGCACGTTAGAAGCTTCAGTGCAGAACCTCAACCCCTTTCTGGCATCTGTGATCCTCGCCGGCTATTGGCCACTGCCCCCTTGTTCATAAGGCCATGGTTGAGATTTGTTGATGATTAGTAGACCAAGCTATCGTGACCTGACAGGTAAAATATGTCCCCAATGTCCTCATCCTTGTTTCAAAGCATTCCTGCATCTGACGCCCCTGGCTTTCCCCGTCAGCCGGACCTAAGCCATAACTCGATGTTGATAAGACCATGGCTCGTTGTCAAGTTGTGAACTTGACCGTGTATGGAAGGAAGGCTCATCATGCCATTCCCAGACAATAGAGAAAGATGAGGCCCAATGCTCAAACTTAAACTCCAGCAAGTGCAAACATGGTGAGTCTTTGACCCTCCCCCACAACCCTTACCTACTAGTTATCAAGGTCCAAGGTGAAAGCTCTCAACAAACAGCAACCAGGTCTATGTGGATCTTCGGGCCTACCCTCAAAGACTCATCCGATCAACAAACCCGGCGACGGTTGACAAGGCCAGTCTCACCAAGATGGGTGGGTTTCGCAAAATGGGGGTGTCCTAAAATGGTTGGAGTCCTTTCCGTTTCCCTTCATATACTATATCCACATTGGGTCCACCATGTGACTTGCTTGCCGACATAAGGCGACAGTACCATGTCGACAGTGCGACAGAGGGAGAGAGACACACCTGGCTGCAGTTTGAGGGTAAAGCCCTTTTCAGATTGGTTAAAAGGGAAACCTTAACAAAACTCCAGCGACTCTAGTTTCAAGGATCACCCCTGTTGCGCGTGTTGTTTTTTGTTTTCCGTTTTTTTCCCCGAGATTCGATTCGCCTCTCAAAGGCTTCGTAGATGCGAATGACGTTGGGGTGGTCCAAGGACTTGAGGACCTTCACCTTCCAATCCGTCTCCGGTCCAAAACCCCAAGCTCTGTAGCAGCTGTCGTAGCAGGGTGGCGGTAGTTTCCTTTCCCAGAGGGTCCCTTGGTACCTCCGGATGGCTTTTGGGGGGTAAAAAGAGGGCGTTCAGTACCTTAGACCGTACTTGGACCCTCTGGGTTTGAAAGAAAAGAAGAAGAAAAACCCTCCCACCAACAAACGCAAAGTGGGCAACCTCTCGTTGAAAGGCTACGTTCCTTTTTGGGAAGGGCTCTTGTGCGGCAAATCACGCTTGCTGGTGGGAGGGTATAAGTTGCAGTGCGACGCCTTGCTAAGCACCGATGGGTGAGTCAACTGCTTGCATCTTGGAAGACCTTCAATCTCTTCCCGGCAGGCAACAGCACATGAGGTCAAACAGCATCATGTACCGCAGTGGATTTCCGTGGGAAAAAGAATCGGCATCTTTTTTTTATATTATGTTGCTTGAGTTTAAAGAAATCGGAACCCTTTCCCAAACAAAGTCGAAAAAAGGAAGCAACCCACTGGGCAACAGAGAAATTGTCTCTTAGATTGCCCTTCTCTCCTTCACGTCAAGGCATGGCCTGCGGCCAATGCGAGCTGCGCATGGGATTGAATGCTTGCGACATACCGGCAAACCGGCAAAAAGGGCGAGCAAAAATGCACGCTGGGTGTACGAGGGCACGCTAATTACCATAAACTACAGTCTTTAATTATGGAGCTACACTTGTTTAATGAAACTACAGCATCGAATCCATGTTTCGTTCAAGGTCTACTATGTTGCCTGACTTCGGGCAATGTCCGAATGTGTCGCAAGTCCTTCCGAATATTCATCTAGAACCATGGCGATATGGCCCACATGATTGCGAGAGAGAGAGAGAGAGAGAAAGAACTCTGTCGATCCTACGCTACGATCTCTGCCACCGGACACAAATCACGTACTACTGTGGATGGACGAAAGCCGTTCACACCACTTGGAAACCCAGGGGTTCAATTGTTTAGTGGTATTTACAGGAAAATCAAATCATTCCAGGGTTTCTTAGGTGGTGCAGGATTTCATTCATCCACTGATCTTTCAAATCACCCGTGACCGTTCGCTGGTCATCCGCGACTTTCTTTTCTCGCGCTTGTCGGGCTTGAGGAATACCATGTTCGCATGAGCGAATGGCGCACTGGAAGACTGGTTGCACACCAATTAGGCATGTAGCACGCCTGCTCTTGCATACGGCACTCCAGTCTATGAGGCCTTAGTGGTGCTAGCAGCTGGTAGAGATTTGAGAGGTTAGAATACAAGTACCCAGAGTTCTGTAGTCTATAGTCGGGGAACCCCCCAAAAAAAGTGAAAACGGGCACTACTGGTGGTTTCATCAGAGTCACTGTACCCCTCAACTTCTTGGAAAAGGGCCCGTGACACATGTCGCTCCTTGACCCACAGCACCGGAACAGCTGGGATGAATTAACATACTTCACCCGCGCAAAACTTGGTTCCCCGTAGAAACAAGAACATGGAGGTCGAGTTGGCTATATGTCGCTCTAATGTTACCACGGATCATGGGCAGAGCTCTCAAGTCTTTGGTCAGGCCGACGGCGCAAGAGCAAGTTTGCGGAGAGAAAAACTGCCGCGTGTCCAAAAGGGGACCCCTCCAAAATAGGTCTCCCTGCTTTTGGACAGATCCGTTCACGGTATGAGCTCTTTGTCCGCTCACGATCGACTTCGATCGAAAACCACCAGCGTGCAGTGCAAGTCATGCAAAGGGCACATCCACGGGTGAGTCGTTGCGAGTGTGCTTGACTTTCAAACTTGAGATTGCAAGGCTCTCTTACCCACCACTCTTCACACATAAGGATGTGGCCCTCTGCATGAAAGCTGCTGAAAATTAAAACGAAGAATTGAGAACTCGGCTTCACTTGCGGACTCACAAGATTCCAGAAGCCTCAGTGGCCGGTTCTACTGCTATGCAAGCATCACATCATCAGTCGCCTCTTACACAAACTTGAAGGGGGGAACTGTCCGCGGTGGGGCGGGGTGCAACATTGTCCTTGGCGCTGTGCAAATCTTACGACGGGTTCCGTAAATCGATGAGTGCCGCATTAGCATCTCACAAGGTTAGCAAACATCTCCTTCAGATTCAGGGCCTTCAAGGGAATTTGAGCTACCCCTCGGCACCCCGCCCTATAACACTCTTGTCTTTTTTTTTTCCGGTACCTGTCTGGACGCTTCTTCTGCCTGATTACAAGGGGGGGGGCTATCCCGTCTTCAGGCTATCCAAGATTGCGACGGGAATTCCAGGGTTCCCATAATTTCGTACACCTGCCCGGTGCTTGCCCATTGGCAACGCAGGATTGTCCGCTTCTTTCTTGCCGGATAAAGGGAATCCCAGCAACAAACTTTAAAAAAAATATAAGTCCAGGTTCAACCCTTAAACCTAGGATCAGGATTCATGGGTTCTTCTACCGGTCTTGTTCTGCGTACTTGGATGTTGCCCACCATTGTTTGGGTGCTGAGCAGAGTGTCTGGAAAGAATAAGACACTCCGTCCCTTTGGGGCTTTTAAGAGACCATGAAGAAATATGTGTTGATTGAAATCCAGGCAAGAATGGGTGGCACCCGCGACAAGTTGCAAGGTGCATGAAGGCTGCATGTATTTCCCCAACGGTTCATGTTCAATCAGAGTCATACTCCTGTCTGGGTGTGCTGAAGAGGCAACAACAAATGCAGCCATGGAAAGGGAAATGCTA
Organism: Effrenium voratum; assembly: GCA_963377175.1. Classification (NCBI taxonomy): domain Eukaryota; class Dinophyceae; order Suessiales; family Symbiodiniaceae; genus Effrenium; species Effrenium voratum. The sequence goes on from CAUJNA010003555.1 coordinate 404,112, forward strand.
GAACAAATCTGTTTGGACCCCCCCCCATATGGGCAGTGAGGGAAGAACAGGAGGACACTGCCAGTACCATGAAGGCAGGGAGCGCTAAATCGGGAAGCCCGCGGACAACAAGAGCGCATCCATCCCATCTGTGGGGGATTTCGGGTTCTGCCGGCACGCTGCACCCTCGCTGACTTGTCCCTGGATGAAAAGCATGTCGATGTGTAACCCAGCATTCATGACTTTTAGAGGGGGACCTTCACTTTGGGAGTGAACACAGCCTAACAAGATCTAAGAAACCGCCAACCTTGACAGGACATCCCACCCTCCCATCTTGAATCCCATTTTGAGGGAGGATGCTGCAACAAGACAAGCTTCGCTCTGACAACCACGCACCGTTTCTTCCCCACGAATCCTGCGGCTTAGGGCTGAATCCCAGCCGCAACAGACCATAGGCAGCGATCAGATCCAGGAGCACCAGCCTCTGAAAAGTTCGAGAGGCCGTTTCCCAGAACTTTCCCTGAAATCGCCACAAGCCCAAATGGCGCCTTCGGAAGTGGCCTGCCTCTCCCGTTCAGCGGTTTCTCTTGCGACTCATTGGACCATGCCCCTTCAAGAAGAGATCAGAACGAAACACAAATTCAGCAGATCAAAGACGTGGGAATATGACACGGATGCCAATAGAAAGGGTCGGCCGGCTCCGCTCCCAAAAAGGGCTGGCTGCCTGTCAAAATGTAGGTTCCCAGTTTTGCAGCGTAAATCACCGTTTCATGGGGGCCCGTATCATTCGGGCCATGTGAACATGTAACCATTGCGGCACAAATGGTTTGACTAAGAAACGTACAAATACTCACGCTGCGACTTGTGATGAACACAGGAATACGAGGAAGCTGCTTGCAAATCAGGTGGATCCCTGCCTCCTAGAGCTTTGCCGCTGGCTCCAAGCCCTGGTAGGTCTTCATGGTGAGGTGGTCCACGGGCAGAGGCACGATGTGGTCTGCCAGGTTGGTGGTGATGACGTGCTTCTCCGTGATCGAGGGGATGTCGGGGGTGCCGGCCAGGCGCATGACCATCTGCAGCTCGTCCTGCAGCATGTGGACCATGCGGACGATGCCGTTCTGGCCGTAGGACGCCAGGGAGTAGAGCACGGGACGGCCGGCGCCACAGGCCTGAGCACCCAACGCGCAAGCCTTGAAGATGTCGCCGCCTCGGCGCACGCCGCCGTCGATGAAGACGGCGAAAGTCTCCTTGGTGGCGCCTGCCTCCTTCAGTGCCTCCATCACCTCAGGCAGCACCTCGATGCCTGCACGGCAGGTGTCCAGCTGACGGCCGCCATGGTTGGACAGCACGCAGCCAGCCAGGCCAGCGTTGTACGCCTGCACTGCGTCTTCGGCGCATTGCACGCCCTTCAGCAGCACCTTCATCTTGGTGATGCTCTTCAGCCAAGGCACGTCCTCCCAGTTGAGGCCAGGGTCAATGTAGCTGCTGATGGCTCGGGTGGCTCCCTGGGATCGATCCACGCCGCCATCGTCCTCCTCGTCACCCTGCACGTCAGAGCCCTGCTGAGTGAACTTGTTGCGCATGTCCTCACCGGCAACTTTGCTCAAGAACCACTGGCAGAAGTACACGCATCAGACCCATTCAGACCCCATTTGGTAACTTGCTGGTGCTCAGCAGGGAATGAGAACTGGAATGAATGACCCAAACAAAAACCATCCACCTGGTGGTTTCCGTTCATTCAATCAACACCCTGACGTCCTTCCCTTCTTCTCCCAGGCTAAGTCCCTTCCGCTTGGCAAACCGCGCTAAGCGCGGCGTCCTTCTCTCGGCGGCCCAGCTGGGGAGCGTCCACGGTCACGAACAAGGCCTGCACCCCGGCCTTCTCCAACTTGGCGACCTGAGAGACGGAGCCGCGAGAGACCGCCCCGCGCGACCCGAAACAGGAACACGGGCGCCGGGCTCGGTCCTATATATAGCTCTTGGGGAGCTCGGACCAAGGTGACCTTCTTTTCTTTGGGGGACCCCCTTATTGGTTGGGTCTTCAAGGGGAACCAAAAGGAGAACCATCATTTACAGGGTTCCCTTGCAAGAGAACAGCTGCAAAGGGGAGAAGAGGGAATGACCGGAGGCCTGAAATACATCACACATGGCACATCATAGGAACTGGGAGTGAGCTTTAACACGACATCCACAATTCGGCGAATGCTTGGCTCCTCTACTTAAATTACTGTAGATGTGTTTGTAGCTGGACTCAAATTCACAAACATGCCAACCTGACGAAAAAACCACTCAACAAGAAAGCAACATCATAGGGTGACCTTGTTTCATCGCCGATCGGTGAGCTCGTTATCATCATTGGGTGGGGAGGGCCCCCACTCAAAGACTCCGGTTGCAGGAAGGCAGTTGCCTAGGACAGCACTTGTTGGCAGTTTCAACGGAACATCCGCTGTGCAAGCCATGTATATGGCAGTTTGATCAAAACCCATGCCAGCCACGCAAAAAGCTTGGGGAAATCAGCATCTCTCTTGGTCCCATCCACCGACTCCCAATATGTTTGTACGTTCACTCACCGTCACCCCCCCCCTCTTGAACTACCTGTCCACATTTGCTCATCTACTACCTCCACCTTTTGAGATAGAATGAATTTGTTTCCGGTGCAAATAGAACTTCAAATGCAACTGGTTTAGCTAGAATCCCTGTTTCGAGATAGTTTTAGATTGTGAACCTCTCTTCCCTTGAAATTTCCCTCTGGAACACCGTCTAACAAGTTCAATGTCGGACCTTCCTTATGCTACAAAGGGGCCAGAATGTAAATAACACAAATCGTATTTTCAATTTCCTTGTAGCAGTCCCTTAAACAAATTAGCCATATTTAATATGAATTATATTTGAGAAGTAGTCTCTATTTACTCGTGATTATCAAAAGCTAATTGAGTCGTGTTCGTATTAGATTTTATTTAACACTTGGATCATATTTGGGACAAAACGTCCATCTAACCTATTTAATTTTGTTGTAGATTAATTGGTGTTTGCCCGAAAGTATATTCACATTTTCATGTAGCTCCTATTTGGAAAGGACTTGCTTATTTAAGCTGTAATTGAACATAAACATGTTTCAAGACTATATCCTTGCTAAACCATATTCAAAATTCCAATTCTAGTTAAAGTAAAATCCTATTTGGAAAGGGTATCATACTGGGAAATTACGGAGGACTCCTGGCTCCAAATTATCAGGGCATATATGGTGTATATATATTATATTATATATATATATATTATATGTATTATATATGTATATCTATATATATATATATAATATACACATTGTCTATGACCTTTAGCGCCCAAACCTTGACCCTTCATCGGTCGAGCCGCGTACTCCTCGCTTCGGGACCGCTCCGGGTTGACGTAGAGCTGAGAGAAGACGATCTGATCCGGCGCCCGCGCTTCCAGCATCTCGTCCAGGGTGTAGGAGCCTAGATCAACAAAAGGCTGTGGGTCAAAACTATACCAGGGGGCCGCAGGTTCCGGTCCATGTTTCTTTTACCAGGGTTCTATTTTGGGTACCTATTTTTGACCCACAGCCAAAACCTACAGTGGATGGGTCGGAAGTCTGGACTTTTCGACGTGAATGGCCTGCCAAGAACGTAAGTGATCAACCAAAAACTCGCTTGAGTGGAGTCCCAAGCAAGGCGTCCAGTGTCTGGGAACATTGGTAAGGATCGCCACTGTACAACTGAGACCAACGACCCAAAACTTGCAAATGCTTCAGTGGATAGATCAGAAGTCTGGACTTGTCGACGTCTAATGGCCTGAACGCCGTACAAAGTTCAAAGTCCGGAAGCTGAAGTGAGAAACCTTGGACTTCACACCCGCAAAAATATTAGGATTCCAAGCCCGAACCTCGAAAATTGGGGCCTGGAAGAAAAAGAACGCACAAGGATGATAACATGATGTTTACCCTTATGGTTTTGTCATTGTTTTGAGGTAAGGAGTCAGGACATCGTGGTGGTTTGAGTTGGCGGCTGGCATTTACCCTGAAGAACGAGGGCTTCAAACCCCCACCGATCCAGCTCAGAAGCTCAGCGTCGGCAGCATGTAGGGCACGCCCGCCTTCTTGGCTGCCTCGCTCGACTCGAAAGGACTTCAGTGTCCAGTGGGTATGTGTCTGCTTGTTTTGGTCAGTTGATTTCAAAGGGACATCCTCCCCAAAAAAAGCGCAAAGAGAGCACTGCGAATGCAACCACCTTCACCTTGGCCCTAGCTGGTGGTGTGGATTGGTAGCAACTGGGGCTTTGAACACTGTTCATCTTGAAACCGAATGGGAAAGTGGCCCACCAGCGCCAACTAAACTAGGGGTAAAGTGACTGGCATCTCCTCCCGACTGTAGGCTTGATTCCTGTGAATCAATGCTAGTTGTTCCCATGTATGACAGGGTGTCAAAGGATTCAAAGGAGACGTCAAGGTGTTCAGTTGTCCAAGTGCTGTTTGGCCAGACTTGGACCTGCAAAAAGTCAACTCTTTTCTTTCAACAAAAGATGGAACCCACAAGGGCAAGGAGATAAGTTCAGTCTGGCAATGTTGTCTACATGTCTCGGTTTGCTGCTTTGTGACCTCGTTTCACCTCGAATGACCCACGCTATGAGTTTAACAAGTTCTATTGCAGTGTCCAGGACAGCGCCCCTACAATGATTTCATAGCCTGTTTAGGGGGACGGGTATGAACAACAGCAAGCTGCTATGCATCAAGGACATTGAGTGAGTGATGCCTGTGTTCGTGAAACAATGGCAACCCGTTCCACAATTAAGCATGGACTACGGTATTTTGGAGCAACACCTCAAATGAAATTCAACAGTTTCAACTACCTGTATATTCTAGAAACAAGTGTCGTCTGCAAGAGGTCTCAAGAGGGGCACCCCGAACAGAAAAGAGGGTCGCTCCAAAGAGCCAGGTGAGAATTTTGGGCCTTGGGAGCCCGAACGGTGTCATCCGTGAAGCCGATCTTCCATGGCTTCGTCTTTTAAATCACCTGTGTGGAGTCGCGGCCTTTGCGTAGGTGCCGGTGAGACATGCCTCCCCAGCATCAGCCCTGTGATTGGCTAAAAGGGAGCCTGGCGCAAAATAAACAACCCAAACAAACAACCGCTAGGTCCTCCAGTAGAGAGGTTGGAAAAAGGGTACCCTTTTTTCTGTTAGGGGAACCCTACGCCAAAAAAGGGTGAGAAAAGGCACCTGGCTGGGGGACCTAGAACCTAGCAGATTGGCTTCTGGTTGCCTCTTCTTTCGTGCCGACTTTAAACGGAACAGCCCCCTCCACCAAGAAAAGGTGTCAGCCCGCCTTCACGATGGCCAGCTCACCCTCCTGAAAACGTGGTGAATCAGCGCCGAGAATCCAAGAGCACTTCAGGGACCCAAAAGGCAGCAATCAAAACGTGAATCAAATTGTGCGCACCAGTGAAGGACTTGTCGCAACAAAGCAAAGGTCAAAGAAACAAAAGGACACAGGGGATTCCATGCCCTTCAGGGCTATGGGAAATGACCACTTCTGTAATACAACAAAAAGAGCCTCCCAAACACTACCCCTCCTTTTTTTTGCAGGGGGGATTCCCTTGTATCACAGAAGTGGTTGGATAAACCCCTTGTGATCCCACAAGCCTGAAATGCCCTTTGATTTTCTTGGGTTTGAATCTTGGCTGACGTTGGGTTTGGGGAGCAACACTTCTCAATTTTTAGCAGTCAAGCGGATTTGGATTTCAACCACTCAACCACAAGAAGCAAGAATGGGAAAAAGGTGTCCCAACCACAACCATGGAATCAGCGCCTTTCTGGTAGAGACCATCCCGGAATCCCAAGCCCGTAGCCCACCGCCACTCTGATCATTTCTGACCTATCGAGTTGAATGGCACAAACACATTCTAAACTTGTCTTTACCACCTTGACATGGTCTTCCCACCTCGGTGGCTCAAGTCCATGAACTCAGCAAGTGAGAGTTGCGGAGCTCGTTACAGGGATAGGTCAAGGAGGTATACCATTTATGGAAGGGGCAGAAACTGTCTTGGGACCATACCCTTTAAACCTCGAAAATAAAGAAGAACAAAAACTGTCCAAATCTCCAAAACCAATGAACATGCACTTGAGGAAAAAAACCGGAGGCACCGGGTCGGGTTGCCTGCAAACATATATGAATCAAAACCAGGTATAATGAATTAGTCGGGACCAAGACTGGGTCCAACAAAGTGACATCCTGAAACTGACCCGGGAACATGGTGGTTGCAAGCGAAACTCAACCCAAGGGACTCTTCTTCAGAGCCCTCCAAGTGTTGACATGGGACGATCCAGCCAGAGCTGGTGAAAAATCACAGGCCGGATCTCCGAACCTCTTTTTGGTCAGGTGCGCTCACTAAACTTCTAGGGCCCTAACCAGAAAGCACGAGAATCCTGTGATGCAATTCGGTTCAATACAATCCCCAACCCACTTGTTTCGGCCCACTTGCGACTTCAGCTACATCCTGACACAGCCTGGAGCTGCCGCTTCTCACTTTGAGTGTCAGTTCCGCGGTGGTCAAAGTTCGCTTTCGGGTATTGGTAGCTTGGTTAGTTGGCTGGCTTAGTGACTGTTGGGCCAAAGCCAGCCCAAACAAGCCCAAATAATCGCCAACCAGTGGCCGAAGGCAAACTGCGAAACTAGCACCAAAGCCGGTAGACAAAAACGCAACTAACCCTAAGCTCACCCGAAACCACGCTAAATCCCACACAATGTCAGCCAAAAATATCATTCACTCTGCCTGAGCCTACCCTATAACCCTCAAGCAACTCGGCCAACCCAAAGTCTGACCAAGCAACCAGCCCATCCGCCCACCCATCCGCCCTGCAGGTCCCATGAGGAGGACACCCACCTTCCCCGTCGCTCGAAAGTAAAGCCAAGGATGGTTCTCAACCTTGGCGCTTGGTTTCCTTCTCAAACTCCACCCTGTTTCTCAAACTCGGCCCTTGGATTCCTATCGGGTTTGATCATTTTTTCTTCTTCTTATTATTCTTTGTATTATTTTACTTCAACACAATCAACTGTTTTGGCTTTAATATAAGCCCGGCTTCGCCCTCCACCTTCACCACAAAAAGAGCCAGCGACCCGCTCGCTGCGGCTCGCTCGCGCCCTCTGTCTCAACATGCGCCGCGTCCTGGTGCGCGAGCTTGGCCAAGGCGGTGGCGGTGAAGTAGAGCGGCAGGGCGGACGGGACCCCAAGGATCTTCCTATTCGGCGGGGAATGGAATCCACTGTGATACGGCCAGAGGGCACCCCAAAAACTAACACCCCATATACAGGGGGAGATACAACGGAAAGGGATTCCCAAAACTCTTGTGTTCAAAGGGGGAGTCCCAAAAGTATCACAGAATTGGTTGGAGAAACCCCGAGTGATCCCACAACCCTGTTCCTGGACGATTCGGCCACGTCCGGAGACATCGGAAGCGAATCGGAATCCAAAGGGCCCGCTAAAAGTTTGAAGAAGTCTTAGTGAGTTAAATCAGTTGTAGTAAGTTTTAGTAAGTTTTAGGGAGTTTTAGTAAGGTTTAGTAAGTTTTAGTAAGTTTTAGGGAGTTTTAGTAAGTTTTAGGGAGCTTTAGTAAGTTTTAGTAAGTTTTGGTAAGTTTTGGTAAGTTTTGGTAAGTCTTAGTGAGTTTTGGTAAGTCTTAGTAAGTTTTGGTAAGTTTTGGTAAGTCTTAGTGAGTTTTACTAAGTCTTAGTAAGTTTTAATAAGTTTTAGTAAGTTTTGGTAAGTTTTAGCAAGTTTTAGTGAGTTTGATTTTTGAATCCAAGCACTAAACTCTAAAAGCCAAAAGCCAAAGGGGATGGCTGAACCGGAACGCAACTCCTCTGAACAAACCACACAGAGAGCAAAACAACGCTCATCTACTAACATAATACGGAATCCAACAAACACAAATCACCATGTGTTTTGGGGGTCCATGCAAGTTTGCACACAAGCAAGGAAGTCTGCGTGTAGAGGGCTTAAAAAGGGACACTGGGTAAAAAAAAAAAAAACACTGTCTTTGGGTTTTCAGGGAAACAAACAATGTGTTTGAGGATGAACAATCGAATGCTCAGATATCATCTTTACTGAATACACGATGCCTGTGGATTCTCCTTGTTGACTGTTTTCATGCAACCGCGACCTGGTTGAACTTCCGCCGTAAGATTTCAGAAGTATGGCCTCGCCGAATTTGGCAAGCACTTGGTGGGTTCCAAGCCCGTACCCCCAGTGAACATCCCAATCCCCACTAAAATAGGTTCTAAAATGGGTGGTGCACCTATCCCAAAATGGGACCATTGGTTTTGACCCACAGCCATTTGAGTTCCATCTCTGGGCATGGGGGAGCACTGTGATTCATATCTTTACCACTGCCATCGAAGGCTCCGAAGAGACGGTTTACGTTTCCGGCCAAAGCCAGCATTGTGTCGTTTTGGATCTTCTTTCTAGGTCGTCCAGTAGAGAGGTTAGAATAAGTTAGTACCAACTTATTTCTGTAGTCTATTTTAGTAGTGGAGCCCTCCCAACCAAAAAAGGGTGAGAGGTCGGGCACCTAGCTGGGGGACCTAGCTTTTAAGGGTCGGTTTCAAGGAAACGAAAGGGGCACCGCCCGATTCCAGGCTTTCCCTGCCTATGGTCCTGCTGGAAGGTCGGATTTGGCTATTCCGATGGGAAGGGCTGAAACAAGCTGCATAGGGCCATAATTGCACATGATTCCCTTGTGATCATAGCATGTGATCTTAACACCCCCCCCACCAACCCCACAATTCTAATCATTTAGGGGCTGAATTCAAGCTGCAGCTGCCATGTTGAAACCTATTCGGGGACATCCATGGGGAGGCCTGGATTCTTCGGTGGGACTCGCGGTTATACGAGTCTGGTTGGTCAAAATTACACAGGGAGAACAACATAAAACAACCAAACAGGGCTTGACTTTTGACCAGCCATGTATTCAAGCGGCAAAAGTGGGCGGTAAACGAACGGCTGCCAGTTACTTGTTGCATCATTGCTTCTTTTTTCCTGGCCACTTGGGGGGGGTTGTCAAAAGTCCGGCCACTTGGATAGCTGACTCAGAACTGCGTGTTTTTCTGCCGGGAGGGGGAATGGTCCGGATCGATCAAACAATCTCCATCCGGCATCCCCTTTTGCTAGTTTTTGGAAAGCTAAAGAAGCTACTCCCCACAAATAAAAGCAACAACAAAAAAAAAACATGTCTAGAGGAGCTTCTGTTGGGGTGCCCCCTGTTTCGGTTCCATGTGAATTGTTGAGCAGGTAGTTGGCCAGTGAAACGGACATGCGCTGAGTGCATTGCCAGCGGCGTGCTCATATCGATCTCCCGGACATTCACCAGGATACGCGGGCGCATGGTGATCCTGCGGATGCGCGATCCGGTTTGTGGCCTAGGTCCTCCCGTAGAGAGGATAGAATAAGTTGGTACCAACTTTGTTCTGTAGTCTATCTCAGTAGCGGAACCCTCCCCCAAAAGGTTAGAATACGGGTGCCCCTTTGTTCTGTAGTCTATTTTAGTAGTGGAACCCTCCCCTAAAAAAAAGGGGCGAGAAAGGGCACTACTGGAAAAAGCCTTGTGGCCCTTCCGACCGGATCTATGATCACGCGTGGCCCAAATGCTCAGTGCCGCCGCTTCACCGAGGGAAATACTCCTCGACTTTGTTCCCCTCGAAGGAAGATCCACCACCCCGTGTTTGGGTTCTGTCTGTTCATGTTTGGAAGGGTAGGAGCATTGTTAAAAGCACTCAGCGTACTTGCTGAAAAGCTGTTTCTGTGTGGCTATGCACCAAAAGCTTAGTCACCTTACCTGAGGTTAGCATCTCTCCGGTTTGTAAGCTCTTTTACGGGCAATAACACAGGGAGTGGTTCGAGGGTTCGAGCCATTTTGCTGTCACTGCGCACATGAGGGCTCCGCTGCAATCAGGCGCACCCTGTTTTGGCCTGGTTGAAATGCAAGCAAAACCCTGCCTTCAAAAAGGACATTTGGTGAAATCCGGCGATTCCTGTTGGCGAACCCTTTTTGTAATGAGCCAAAGAACAACTAACCGACATGTTGGATGGAAATTGAGCTCTGTAATTAGCCTTTAGCCCCCGATAAAATTATCACGACTTCAATCATCCCTGGCTCCGGGATTCGCCAGAATCTATAGCCAGGCCAAAGGCAACGGCTTGGAGTCACGGACCAATGCGCCTTTGGAATGCCAAGTGGTTGTCGCGAAGAGTGATCTCATCGTCACCTGCATCGACATCCGGAGAACATCCCGAACATTTTCATCTCTCAGCCCCCCAGGCTATGAACCCCTTGTGGGGTCACCTGCTTCTCCCAAGCACCACATCTGCTCACCTGGTTTCCCTGGCAAAGAAACATCGAACTGGGGGCTGACAACGGACAGGGACTGCCGTCCGATAACGCCCTGCTCTATTGGCCCATTTCTTGAGCAAGGCGAAAAACGTGAAACCAACTACTGAAGGCCATGTGCATCTAACAGCATGACCACTGCAAATTCGAAGCACGCAGCCAGGAATCTTCTCCATGGATTCCTTTGACCTCTCCCCCATTTCCGCAAGCTTCTTATGGCTCTAGACCTTGATCCCTCGGCTTCCCAGATACCTCCCGCAAGCCCACACACACACACACACACATCAAGTAGCTTTGGAAAATGAGGGGCGTCGGGCTCAAAAGATCTTAGGGGCATACATAGTATTTCCATGTAACCAGGTTAATGGAATGCCACGCAATTGTAGGTGTTGCCGCAGATAGCCAGAAGGGTGAACACTCGCTGGCGGCTTACCTTGCGGAGTTCATTCTGCTCGTCTTTGGGCTGTAGCGCAGAACTGGATTCAATCAGGGTTGGAGAAACTCAGAAACCCCTCGATTGCGTTAATCCGCTCCCCCTATTAATGAATGACCCCAATTAATAAAAAATGGAAATCCTGGGCCCGGGACCAGATTTCCACTCCGCACAATTGATTTTCCATTGCGCCAATACTAAACCAATACTAAAGTCTTGGAATCCTTATTAGGGGGCACTTTTAACAAGCTTCCAGCCCCACTTTTAAAAAGGTGGGTTCCTCAAAAGATGAATTCCCTAAAAGGTTGCTTCCCCAAAAGCTGGCTTCCCCACTCCCCAAAAGGTTTTCCCTAAAAGAAAACATGTCCCCAAAAGCTGTCTAGCTGCGACTGTCTCTCTCCCGTACATGCTGGCTAATTAACCTGCCTGGCTGCAAACAAACAACCAGTAAACTGAAAAACAAATAGAATGATACATCTTAAACCGCTTACTCGCGGACCTTACAATTCAATCCATTTCCTCCAATTCCTATCTGAACCCTCACATTGTTGGAAAAGCAACAAAAACAACCCCAAAAAACCCAATTAAAACAATAAACAAAATGGGGGGATTTATTTATAATAGGGGGGGGCCGTATTTATTAATAGGGGGAAGGGATTATTGCTCCATTCACGAGCTCTCACTAAACCAAGTAGGTTTCTGCTTCCATCCTTTGAGGGAAGAGGCGCCCAGCTTAAGTGGCCTTTGTTTGCGGAACACCCGGTGACTGGTCCGACAATATCAGCTTCTTGCAGAAGGTCAACATTCTACACAATCCCTGCTGCAGTTCCCAGCAACTTCCTTCTTTGCAGTCACGTTCCCAGAAACCAAAGAAGCCACTGACTGAACAACCAACCAAGAACAGTGAAACTTAAATCCCACCAGAAATGACGGTGTCTCGTCCCCACTCCAATTTACCGAATTCTTCCCGCCCCCAAAAAAAAGGCCACAGTCCAGCGCTCACCCCACCTCCGCTGGAGTAGTAGCCCCACGCCTGTGGCTCCATAACCTGCGGTCGAAGTGGGTCGGAGCCTGAGCCTCTGGGGACATGGGGAGAATTTGCTTCCCTCCAAAAAGCAACAGGAAACGCCCAAAAGATAGCAAAAGCCGAACCCCAAAAAGGAGCGAGCCTCAAGAAAAAAACAAACACACCCAAATGGGGCTTTTGCTCCGCATGCCAATCACCAAAAACCTGCGATTCGCTTCCCTCCTCCAGCTGAAAACTATGGGCTCTTTGCCCAGATAGTACCGATCATCCCTAACTCTGGCTTCCTAAAAGGGAAGCCAATTCAAAAACAAGTGTGAAGTCTTTGGACCGCAAAAAAAAGAAACACCACGGTGTGGGTGGCTTCCTTTTTTTTAAGGGGGGGGAACCAAAACAAAAACAAAATGAGTTGAACAAAAACTCCGGGCTCTGCGGTGGCTGTGAGCGCGGAGGGCTCCTTGGGACGGAGCGACCAGGGATGATCACAAGCCGCAGATCCAGATCTGTACCGCATGTCAGCCCGAATGTTTTTGTTTGTTTTTTGTTTGTGTTTTTGTTTTTGTTTTTTTTGCGATGTCTCCAGGGAAACATCATATCCAGCGAATCTTTACACCTTCGGATGGTTGACTGCCTAGCGAACTGGCCGGAAGGAGGGAAGCCTTTTCCCATTTTGTGACTGGCGTGCTTTTGGTCAACAACTTTGGGGTGTCTCTTCTTGAGGATACTTTTTGGGACGGCAAAAAGGGCGCTCCATTCGGCTTCCTGAATCCCAACACACAACTCTACAGGCGGGGGGGAGATGTTGGGCAGAATCAGGCACTCACCCCTCCCTCCCTCCCTCCCTCCCTCCCTCCCTCCCTCCCTCTCTCCCTCACCCACCCACCTACCCACCCACCCCCCGCCCACCCCCCGCCTCCCGTGCCACGGACTCGAAGTCGAAGCTGTTGAGCATCGCCTAGCGACCGACAAAAAACGAGGCGTTGGCCGAGGAAACCGCAGGGAGTTTCCCCTAGGTCCTCCAGTGCAGAGGTTAGAATAAGTTGGTACCAACTTTTCTCTGTAGTCTACTTTAGTAGGGGAACCCTCCCCCAAAACAACTGGTTTCTCCCTATAGCTCTTTTTAGTAGAGGCCCACCAAAAAAGGGGTGAGACAGGGCACTACATGGGGGACTTAGTCCCTATGTCGACGCAGACCCACGTCGGGAATGGTTGCTTTGTTGGCATGGGAATCCAAAACGAAGCCAACGATGAGCTTTTTGCGCCTGAAGCCATTGTAGAAAAAGGTTTTTTATGTCTTTTGCAGGGATCCTTACATTACACACCTGAGCATTGCCTTGTAAATGGTGGTTTTCCTTTATGTTGGTGGGAAAAGCCATGTTTCAAATGGGCGAAATGTAATTATCTTTTAAGGAGCCCTGTTTTGGGCTTGCCTTGTTGTGAATCCATAGCTTTCCCATTTGGTGACTCGACTGTGGGCCATGGGCATGGCTTTACGGGTCGACCATTTTTATCCCCACAGCACAGCTTGGGACGAAACAGCCTCGTCCCCCAGCGAAGTTCCTTCACGATATGTGTTAGCCAAGTCCCTTTTCCAAGACAGTCTGCCAGGGTCTGTGCGCCAAGCCATGTTTGTGAGGAGATATCTCTTGGTTTTTCTTTGATCCAAAGTGAACCTTTGAGTCTCAGCGGAGTCATAAATCTCAAAGTCTACCCTCCCACCAATTAAGATGGAACCTGACGTTCGGCGGGGTCCTGGTTTGGACCTTGTTCCGTACAAAGGGACCGGGTCCCTGTCAGGTTCCATGTGAAAAAGGTGCGAGGGTAGCAGTCTACTTGTTTCACAAAGCCATCAAACACTTGTCAGATTTTCCAAACATGAAATGCAATCATTCTTGGAAGATCCAAACAAAACAACGTTTTTACCTTGAACCCACCACATCAAAACGTACGCAATTTTCCATGCCTCGTGTTGCCCCAGCCCCCGAGTTTTCCTCAGCTCCGAGGTGCCGCCAGCGGAGGTTTCTTGAACTCCTCGACCTCCTCCTCCGCCGCGTCCGCCTTCACCTCGGGTCCAGCCTCCTCCAGCCTCCCACCCCCAAAAAAATATCAAAAACGGTCGGGCGGGCGGGTGGGTGGGTGGGCGGGTGGGTTTGCGGGCGCGGGTGGGCGGGTGGGTGGGTGGGTGGGTGGGTGGGTGGATGGGCGGGAGGGCGGGAGGGCGGGGGGGTGGATGGGCGGGAGGGCGGGAGGGCGGGTGGGTGGTTGGGGGGGGGGGGGGGAGGGTGACCCTGACAAAGTGTAAGTTAGAATCTTATGGAGGAGCGCTGGCTTTAGGTTGACATTCGATGTTTCAAGCTCCTTCCGGCCCCTTCATGTGATGACCGAGGTGGGATTCCCTGATACCGCGACAAATCTAGAGACCTCTCCCATTCACATCCCAAGTCTTCCCAATGCATTTCGGGCGAGCCAGCGGAGCTGTGCCCCTTTCAAAAAATCAAAGGATGCAAATCCAGAATGTTTTCCCTATCAGCTAGGTCCTCCAGTACAAAGGTTAGAATAAGTTGGTACCACCTTAGGGTCCCTCCCAACCAAAAAAGTTGGGTGAGAGGTCGGGCACCTAGCTGGGGGACCTAGTCTTGGTGTCGCCTTACCCTTGACTCCGCTCATAAAAACCTGGGCCTTCACCTTCTCGCCTCACTGCAGCCAGAGCGGCGGCCTTCTTCTTGGGCGCCGGCTTGTGAGCCTGCGCTCAAGGCGAACACACACATGTGGCCTTGTGGAAAAATTAATGGCTGTGGGTCAAACGAATTGTACCATTTTTGAAGTCGGTGCCCCAGACCACAGAATGCGGGGCATACATGTGTACATATATATATATATATCATACAATGTGTTGGCTAGGCACATGACCTCGCTCGCAAATCCCCTTTGTGAGGTCATATTTTGCCGAGATTAATGATATGGCTATGCACGGTACGAGTTGGAACCACCTCAAGAGTCTCCAAATTGTGTCAACCAAAGGTTCTGTCATTAAAAATCATGCCCATAGTGTCCAAAAAGGAGAAGGTCTCCTTTTGAAGAGTGGGTTTCCATCTGTTTCCCCCGGAAACCATCCCAACACGTGGTTGCTACTATATTTCAGGCAGACGTGCGTCTCATGCAAAGCAAATCGGATGGAACCTGGCGCTGCCAGATTGAAACTGACCAGTTGCACGGCCCTCATTCAGCCCGCTGGATCCCAAGCAAGCCACAGAAGGGCAACCCTTGGTATTTTACCTTTATCTCGGGTAGCAAGCTGTTGGTTACACAACCAGGTAAACGGATCCACTGGATAAGACAAACGCTGCACAAATCGTCGAACACTGCACCGAATGAAAAATCAGTGATGCCCAGAGCGCTAAGTAGCTTGCCCTCAACCGCTTGTAGCCCGTGGGATGTGCGAATCGTCGTTATGTAGGCAGTCTCAAGATGCAACGTCGTCATTTGCAGGAAGACTCTCGGGTACACTCATCAAATACCAGTCAGGTGCCCTAGCCTATGCTGTTTATGGAAGAGGAGTGGGCCTATGAAAGGGCACAAAGCCCTTTTCTGATCAAGGGGCCGGGCTCTCGTAGGAAACATCGGGATTCTCCTGTTACCTTTGGAGGAATGCCCGATCCTTGGATGATGAGGCTGTGATGAGGCTTGTTGCATCTTGCTACTTTACCTGCGCTGGAAAAGTGCAATTCATGTCCTCTACCTGAATTTGGAACATGTGCTGAAAGGGCCTCCCTTTCGTCGCACTCCAGCAAAATATACCACATACATAAAAGGAGTGTGGCAACAAAAAACAGAAGGTCAACCTGGGGTGGGGGTGGGTGACTTCTTTAAAAGGGATCGGAACCAATTCCTGAAGTCTACTTTAAGGTTTGCTCGGAAGATGAAACCCTGCCAACATGGAAATCTTGATTCTTTGTGACTTGCATGAATGCAACCCCACACCCCACAGGGTCGCCTCTTTTCCCGGAAACAAACACACCCCACTTCGAAGGCAACATGCTTGAAAGATTGCGACGGTTCTCAAACCTGAAGCTATCCTGGACCTCACGGAAAACCTTCGGCCGCTTTGATGGCTCGAGGCGATGGTCTGATGCGAGACTCTCGATGGTTTGTGGAGATAAATCCGAAAAGAGAGGTCCAAGCCATGGCAATTCATAGGCTCTTAGGGTCCATTAACGGGTACATTTGGCCCAGCGAAAACACAATTTGACCAACTATTTTGGAGGATCTCCTCGCACGAACAAACACGGAAGTGAGAAGGTCGCTTTTGGAAGGCTACTTGCCTTTCAGAAAGGGTTCACTGCACCGAACCACGTTTGCCGGGAGGCTTGGCAAAGCTATGGGTGCAGGGTTCCACTTTTGTTTACAAGATGGACTTCAATGATTCAACCCAGGGGTATCCCTTTGGGCGCAATCAACCACCACTGGGTTCAAGCCTGTCTTGGGCTAAAAACGCATGGAACTCTGCATGGGTGCGTCTGCATTGTCCATTTGCTTCTTCGCCCCCTGGAGCAAAACAAATTAATAAAACACATACCGCTAGTGATATAGAGTCTCTTAAAAAAACCTCTAGTGAGTCCCATCAAAACCAACAGGGGGAGAATTAAAATTGTAAACAAAGCATTTCAGCAAATGGAAGCCTTGGCTTCAGTGGCACCGCGAAACCGACGAAAACCGACCGCCTGCGGCGGCTTGGCCACGTGCTCGGGCTTCATGGTGGCAGCATCCACCACCTCAACCGAAACCGCAACCGCCGGTTTCGAAGTCGGAGGCGGGAACCGAGCGGCGGGGGGTTTTCGGGGCGGTGTGGAGATGTGGGCGCCCCGCAACACAAATGGCCATGAATTTTAGTATGGAATTTCCTGGAAGGGGTTGGTGGACATAAAGCCCCCCACCGAAGTTTAGTAAGGAATTTCCTGGAACCGAATCTGGGGGGTGTCGTTAACGGGGGAAACGGCCAATCGGCAGCGGCGGGGGGGGGGGTTGGGCGGGGGGCCGGGGTCGGGCGGGGTGGAGGGAGATTTCTTGGCTGGACATAGGACCCCGGCAGAGAACCATATGTTTTGCCTGGTTAGAGGAAAACAAAGGGGACCCCAAAAAAGAAAACAAACAAACATGGGGAGCTAATTCTGGCGGGAAACATCCCCCTACCACAAATGGCCATGATTTTTAGTAAGGCATCCCCTGGAAAGTGGTTGGTGGACATGAAACTCCCCACCGAATTCTGATGCGCACCAGAGGGTCCACCAATTCAAACCCAATTCAAACTGATGCTGGTGCATTACTCACCCATGTTTTCGTTGGGGGTCATGGCGGTCATAAAGATTCCAGCTGGATTGAAACAGGGGGAAAGGTCGACCAATCCTTCGGGGATCCTGCTTTGACCCCCAACCTGACTTTGTTGGCCCGTAAGCCGACAAAATGTAAAATGGAGGTCAAATAACAGGGTTGCCGGCGCAGGATCCACAGCAATTATAGACAGCCAAGGGTGTCTGCGTTTGGGTGTCCATTTACATATATTGTTTGAAACAGGCCCACCAAAACGCCATTCTGATCGTTTGGGTGAAGTTGAAAAACACCAAAAGCAAATCAGGGATCGCACGTTGATTTTCACCAAATAATTGCCCAAAAGTGCCAGAGTGCGAACTTCGGAGAAACCCGGAGAAGCATGTCAATATATCAATCATGGGTCCCTCCCTTTTGGGGAATCAATCCAATTTGAGAATTCCTCTCTTGAGTATGTAGCTGCCATGGCATGGTTGCTCTCCTAAACGGACCTTACGCAGGCCAAAGAAGGTCTATTCCAAGGGAAAACTGGCCTCGGGCGGGTTTCATGAGTGCAAAGAAGCCGGTGACGTTCCTTTCAGCCGTTTTCATGTGCTGACGGCTGTTTGCTGCACGCTGCACCACGCGAAAACATGGCTCGTGATGCGAATCATACACCATTGTCTGTCGATCACGTTGCGACCAACAAACGTTGCGACTGCACTTGGTCGGTTCTCTCGATGTGTTTTTCCTTTTCAAGGGTAAGAAGTCTGGGGCAAGTGATTCAAGCGACCAAATAGGGTCCAGGTGGTCCAATAAATTGGGACCTTCAAAGTGGGCGCAACGTCGCTAATCTCTTCCCCCTATTGATAAATACGGCCCCCCCCCCTATTATAAATAAATCCCCCCAATTTTGTATCTTTTTTAATTGGTGCTTTTGGGGTTGTGTTTTTTTGCTTTTCCAACAATGTGAGGGTTCACATAGGATTTGGAGGAAATGGATTGAATTGTAAGGTCCGCGAGTAAGCGGTTTAATAAGGAAATTTGATGTATCATTCTATTTGTTTTTCAGTTTACTGGTTGTTTGTTTGCAGCCAGGCAGGTTAGCCAGCATGTACGGGAGAGAGACAGTCGCAGCTGGACAACCTTTTGGGGAACCCACCAAAAGGACCCAACCTTTGGGGAACCCACCTTTTGGGGAAGCAACCTTTTAGGGAATTCATCTTTTGGGGAACCCACCTTTTTAAAAGTGGGGCTGGAAGCTTGTTAAAAGTGCCCCCTAATAAGGATTCCAAGACTTTAGTATTGGTTTAGTATTGGCGCAATGGAAAATCAATTGTGCGGAGTGGAAATCTGGTCCCGGGCCCCGGATTTCCATTCTTTATTAATTGGGGTCATTCATTAATAGGGGGAAGAGATTATTGATCAAATCTTAAGAAGACCCCGCGATTTTTTTTCCGCAGCTCACTCCCAGGTGGCACGTGGTCCACCAGCTTTCAGGCAAGGATCTCAAGTGACACCGTGTTTTTGGGGGTCGAACAGGCGATGGAAGACTCGCAGGCGCAAACCCAAAAATTGAGGTATGGGTATGGGTCAAAATTAAATCACCAGGGGACCGCAGGTTTTAGTCCTTGGTTCTATTTGCCAGGGTTCCAGTTTGGGTATATAATTTTGACCCACAGCCGTATGCTCCATGGCTACGCCGCTTGAGGCAAACATGTTTAGCCTGAGCCAGGTCGCCTTCTCCGGAGAGTGGCTATGATGTGCCCCCTGAAAAAAAAGTCCGGTAGTGAAAAAATCCAATTGAAACCAACAAGGGAAACTGAATGGCTGTGGGTCCACAGAAAGGTACCCAAAATGGAACCCTGGTAAATGGAAACATGGACTAAAACTTGCGGTGTCCTAGTGGTTTCATTTTGACCCACACCCAAATAGTATTCTTAAGCAAATGGAAGTGTTGAAAGCACGACTAGTTTTCTGTCAGGCTGCTTCTGGCTCTCAACATGCAACTGGAAAGGCTCTAAGCCACGCTCCCCCAGTGAGTCAAGAAATCCCAAGAAAGGAATGATTTTCCAGGTGCAAGCTTGTCCACTAACTTTCTGGTGCGATAAGTAGGGAAATGTGGTTTTTCATGAACCCAGGGGTTCCCTAAAAGGAAACATCACAAGGGGTGGTTTATAAAGGTCTTTCATTTCTCATTTGTTGCATCTCTCGCAGCAAGACGAATAAACATTTTTTCAGCTGCTGTGCAATCGCCGGGGATCCCGGCGCCCATGGTCAAGGACGGCTTCAGCAGCTTGTCCATGATATCCTGCCAAAGTCCCAGGTCGCTGTGCGGAAAAGCCTCGATACCCCGCTTCATTTGGCTGTGGCAACCAAAACACCGGAACTCCAAAAATGGCTTGCCCGATCGGTAAGTGGAAACGCATGGAAACCAAAACCTGCGGTTTTTCCGATCGCTTAACTTTGAGCCACACCCATTTCACGAGGCCCCGTCCATTCGAGCCTAAGGGGCAAAAAATGTCACTGAGCCCACAAAGCCAGGCATGTCTACAGGAAGAAGACACTCAGGGGTCATGCTTCTCCCAAACAGAACCATTTCGCCTTCAGTGATCATACAATTGCAATGGTTGGATCCTTGCAAAGAAAAATAACCTCGGTTGTTCACATTCCTTTCATCACTTTCCAACGGTTCCACTGGATACCCACCCTTTCAGGGGAACCACCAAAGTTGGTCTCCCAGTTTGGCGGGGTTCCGCCCGGTCCTGTTTTCCCAGTTTCCCTACCCCAAGAAGACCCCTCCCAAGTTCAATCGGCGACGCTTGAGGTTCCTTGGGGTGGATGGGGTCGAACTGGGCCGTGGCGTCCATGCCGGCCACGTCTGTGATCAGCTTGGCGCCGCCGGGGTGCACCTTGGCGAACTTCGTGAGGTCGTAGGCCTGGCTTCAGGTGACCAGACTCCCCTCGCGGCCGGGGTTTCTGGGGATACACCCAGAACCCTATGAAACAACCCTGGCCTTTACCATCCCTTGCGGTTTTCTGGGTCGCCGTTGATTGAAATTGCTTGAACCCATCAGGGTGCAAGTCACTGAACCTTGGCAAGCATCCGGTGAGGTTGTCAAGCCTTTCGGCTGTGTCGTGGCAGCTCGTTGCTGCTTTAAAGGTTGCAAACAAAAATCACCCGGGACTACGCCCGCAAATTGTCTGGGCTCCTGTACATGCAGTTCAACACCTTGTTGTTTTGGACCATTTTAAGTCCAACAAGGACCCACCCTGCCTTGCCGTAAAGCACCACCCAGCAATCCTCCTATCAAGACTTGAGAGGGCGCATTGGGTGTGTAAGTCTCAACCAAAAGCCGATCGGAAAAGAATCTCCAAAAGACTGATACTCATTACACGATCATGGAAGTGGTCTCCAAACAAAACAGATGTGGTCACTGGGAAGTACGTCAGTGTTCAAATCTTCCATGAAGTGGGCAAGAGGTCTTCTAGTGGAACATCCTCTGTGTTAAGAGAGAAACACTCACACCTGCAAATATAGCATGTTTAGTCTCGGGAAAAGATGGGAAAAGTAGTCAGTCCGTCCCCTCGTTTTCGTGGAACATTTCTGTCGCAGCTCCTTGGTGTTGTGCTTGGCCACCTCCTCCATACTCAGCACCTGACAGCTGAGATGGGAGGACCCCCCAAAACGCCCCCAGACCCCAGAGCGCGGGGAGTCAAAAAAAGGGCGCAAAATGCAAACAAAATTGAATTGACTGAAGTTTGGCTGTTGTTCTTGTTGCTGCTCCTGTGGTGTCGAATGCCGTTGCTTGGTTCTCTTCAGTTTTGGCGGGGCTCCCAAAAAACCGTCTCTGGCAAAAATGCTCTTCCCTTTGCTTCTTCGCCCCCGGAACAAAAATGAGAACCTATTTCCAGTAGTGCTAAATTCCCTTTCAAACCAACAAGGGAATCAAAAAATATTCATGCCAGCAAATGGAAGTACTGAGGCTTGGGAAGTCGATCGTCCAACGTGCCCCTCTTTGAAGCCAAGAACAACGACCCCAAAACCCATGGTGAAACCCACCGGCGGCCGTCAGACGCGATCGGACACGACCACTCCAACCTAAGGCTGGCTCCGGATTCAAAGGGTGGTTGGGTCAACATCATATTGTCTGGTTGACTCAGGATCACTCAGGAGACATAGCCCAAAGGGGGGGGATTCTCCCATTGCAAAGCAATCTTCCTTTCCGGCGTCGACATTGAAGGTCTGGTTCATGGCAAGCAAAACACCCTTCATCTATCCAGCTTCGATCTCGCTTGAAGCTTCGAGGATTCGAAGCTTCAAACCGCTAAACCGCGCTCAAAGGCTTTGACCCCTTGACCTGTTGCAGAGAGAAGAGCACCTCGAAAGCGGCCCGAACATGAGCAGTGAACTTTCATTGGGTCACAAAGGCCCTTCCAACCAAAGCCAAGCCTATCATTTGCTGATGGTTGCAAACTTGCAGCCGCTCTCAAGATGCATGTGTTTGTAAACTCCTGCGTCTTTTTACAGGCGGTTGTGTATTGCACGAATATGGTTTCTTGACGAGTCGAACACTTCCTGTCCGTCAGGGAGTGTGGCTTCATGGCAATGGGTTCAACAGTTAAGAGGACTCGAGGCTAAGGCTTTGAGTGTTCAATCCGTTCGGCCATGAATTTGATTGAATGTTGACCCCTGATTTACCCTGGCCCAGGCAGTAGTGGAAAGCTGCCAAATAAATTTAGTTTGGATTCCTGGCGTCCAAAGGCTCGCAGTGATTTGCTAGCCTTTTGTTGCCCGATGGGTGCACTTGCGTGACGTTGGCCCTTTGACCTTCTTAAGCACCCCAATTTGGAAGTATAGTCCTTTATTTAGCAAAGCTCTTCCGAGCTCGAAGCTTTCGCATTTATAACCTTATTTGGCATCAGCCCTTCTGAGCCTAAAAAGCCTTGCAGCATGCACGCATTCACTTGGTTGCGGGTGCAATCTGCAGGTACGCCTGTTGCATGGGTTCACGTGTGCAGTCTGTAGGCATGCCCATTGTGGGTGGGTGCACTTTGTCGCATACGCCGGTTGCGGCTGTGCTTCTCATAGGGCCTGTGTGGGGTCACTTGGCTCGCGTGAACGTCGAGCTTCCCAGGCCCCGAGCTGCCTTGTCAGAGGCCATGGCTGAGTCGAAAAGAGAAGGACAGTTGCCAGAGATTGAGCCGAACACCTCTGCGCCCGGACCCCCAAATGGCAGTGGCTCAAAACATGTGCCCAAAATGGCCCCTTAAATGGAAACCAAGACTAAAACGCTGCGGTTTGCCCCAGCTCTTTACATTCGAGCCCCCAAATTGGTTCTGGGCGAAGCTCTCTGGCCATGAGATGCCGTCAGGCCTCCGTCAGGCCCCAGTTCCAGATGGTTTTCCATAAAATTCCCTTCGATTCCGCAGGCAAACATGGCTGCAGGTTTTGGGGCGGCAAACAAGAACCCGATCCACGTAAGCGACAATCCGAGCCAAATCACGGTCCCTTTGGCTTGAGGTAGACATGGGCACGTTGGCCTGAGGCAAACGTTGGCGATGCTTGCTCCTCATCTCCTTTTGGCTCCCTTTTTTTCATGTCAAGTCTTGGATTTTTTTGCGCATGTCCGGTGGTTTCTGAAATTTCGGGAGGGTTCCTTCCAGTTTACAGCTCCGGTCTTTGAGCCCCCCAACAGTGCAAGTGGGTTGCGCCAGGCCCAAGGGAAACCAGACATTCTCGAACAGTTTTTGCTTAAGTCACAGAAAAGTGCAAGTTCACCCTCCATGTGCTGAAGTCCCCTGAAAAAATATAAATAATTCCAGTAGTGAAATTGATTCCCTTTAAAACCAACAGTGGATTACAACAAAAAACAAGTTAACCAACTGGAAGTCACAGACAGCAAAGAGGCGATTTCTCTTCGATCGGTTCTGAGCGAGTCTGGAAATCTCGGCAGCTCTCTGCGCTGCCAGAAGAACTGCAGAGCCAAGTGTGGGCACTTTTCATCAACAGGAGGCGTTCGTTTTTGCGTTTGTCTCAAACTCCAAAACCCCCCGTTTGGGTACTTTCCTGGATCCCCTTACAGCCTAAAACAAATGGCCGGAACAAAGACTACTGTGCCACTTCCAAGAGAAATTTCCTTTCAGAACATGGGAATAGAGCCAAACTCGACTGGAGGTCAGAGGCAGTCCAATCGAAGCGGAAGGAGAAAAAACAACTGGACTACACCGCTTCAACTCTAAAGAGCCTCCGCAAGGGCTTCGCAAAACAAGGTTTTCTGACACCATCAAACGGCCGCAGTCTTGTTGGCCAAGAAGAAGTTGCCAAAGCTGTGGAAAAGCGTCCGACTGGCTCGAAATGTGCTTCCGAATTGTCAACTCGCTGAGGTCTCATTCAATCCCAAAATGCCTGGGTCCAAGTACCTTCTCAGCACAGGGGATCCAAAGCCCAGCATCCTGAGTACTCGGACCCTGAATGCTAGAGGTTGAGGTGGTTGCAAATGAGACTCCAGCAAATCAGTTGCATGTGCACCATGGTGAGGTCTTCCGTTCAATCAAACCTAGCGCGTATGTGTTTCTTGACCGCGCTGCGGTGAACGGGCTCAGTGGAAAACCTGGGAGGTGCCTCCCTCTCAGACCGTCAATCCACTTGTGCACAGAGAAATGCAGCTCACTCTGAGATTGCGGGCGCACGTTGCACACGTAACGCCCACGTCCTGTAGTGGGGCAACACCATCGGGACCCACAAAGGAAAACACAATACCGTTCAAAATCACAGATCGTCCACGAGGCTGATAAAGCATACTTCTGAATTCCTTTGAATCCCTTTGAGTGTCCAACCTAAGAAAACCAGGTTTCTTCTTGAATCCCTTTTGAAATCCATTTCGCACCACCTAAGAAAGCCAGGTTTCCGATGAGTTGCCAGGAAGACCTGAGGTGTCTCATGATTCCACAAAGTGGGGGGCAGTCAAGACATGCGACACCCCACTCATAGTGGACAGGTTGGTGTTTCTCGAAATTGGGAACCCCTAAAAAGAATCCGTGTTTCCTTTTAGTGCCCTTTTAAATTCCGTTTGCCGACCAAAAACTGCTGCGTCTCCCAGTTTGAGACACGGCCATGAGGGGTGACTTTCAAGCCTCTGAAGGCTCCTGGGAGCACCTGATTCAGATGCTGAACATGGGCTCGGGCTTCGCCTGTGCAGATCGATCCAAAGCAAAAACCGCAGACCTCCAATGGGATGACCCCGCCAGGCTTCCCAAGACTCACGAAGATCTTGCGATCGGTGTGATAGGTAGGGAATGTGGTTGAATGAACCGGTTTTGGGGATTGCCGAATAAAGGAGAAACCACAAGTTGGATGCTTCTTGGAGGTCGTTCCAATTCTCATTCCCTGCTGAGCAGCAGCAAGAGATGCACCATGCTGAAATCGAAACTCCAACTGTCATGACGCCTCGCCTGCTTTGCCACCCAAACATTAAACCGCCAAGTCAATTTTCAAGAATCTAGTGGATGCAAAGTGGGTTTCGTGTCACCTAGCTCGACCCGGCCTTTTAGAGCTTCGCTGCTGGCTCCAAGCCCTGGTAGGTCTTCATGGTAAGGTGGTCCACGGGCAAAGGCACGATGTGGTCTGCCAGGTTGGTGGTGATGACGTGCTTCTCCGTGATCGAGGGGATGTCGGGGGTGCCGGCCAGGCGCATGACCATCTGCAGCTCGTCCTGCAGCATGTGGACCATGCGGACGATGCCGTTCTGGCCGTAGGACGCCAGGGAGTAGAGCACGGGACGGCCAGCGCCACAGGCCTGAGCACCCAACGCGCAAGCCTTGAAGATGTCGCCGCCTCGGCGCACGCCGCCGTCGATGAAGACGGCGAAAGTCTCCTTGGTGGCGCCTGCCTCCTTCAGTGCCTCCATCACCTCAGGCAGCACCTCGATGCCTGCACGGCAGGTGTCCAGCTGACGGCCGCCATGGTTGGACAGCACGCAGCCAGCCAGGCCAGCGTTGTACGCCTGCACTGCGTCTTCGGCGCATTGCACGCCCTTCAGCAGCACCTTCATCTTGGTGATGCTCTTCAGCCAAGGCACGTCCTCCCAGTTGAGGCCAGGGTCAATGTAGCTGCTGATGGCTCGGGTGGCTCCCTGGGATCGATCCACGCCGCCATCGTCCTCCTCGTCACCCTGCACGTCAGAGCCCTGCTGAGTGAACTTGTTGCGCATGTCCTCACCGGCAACTTGGTCCGTCAGCCACAAAAAGCACAGCAGGGATTGAATCCCCCCAAAACAACATATCCTCCCTTCGAATTGGCAACCGAGCGTGATGCTGAATACTGCTTGGGACAATTTCTGGGAAACCGCCTGTTTATATGATAGGAGGGCTGATTTTAGTGTACGAAATGTGCAGACCCAACCAGAGCATCCAGCCTTAGTTTGCCAAGCCAGGGCTAAGCTGGATGGTACCAGTCATGGCCATTGCCCTCTCAAACCGGTGGCAATTTCAGCTCCCCTCCAATGAATTGGATGGGTTGAATGGGTGGTTCCTCGCTTTCCTGGGTTCAACCAGGGGTTCAACCCACCAATCCCAACCACCAACTGGGTACCGGAAAGGATTGGTGTTAGTATTGGTGTCATGCAACTTGCGCCGAAGGGCGGCAGACCCACAAGTTTGAATATGGCGTTGAACACTCCCAAACAGTAAATGACGCCCAGTGGGAGGAAAGACCACTTTGCCAAACAGCAATCCAGAAACACACAGATAAGCATAGAGAAGCTGTCCATGTGCCCCCCACCCAAAGGGGTATGCTCAAGGTGGCCCAAGTTTCTGACGTTTAAAGTCAGCAGCCAAAATCATGTTCCGCCGTTGAGCTCGTCCCTGTGTGCAAACATGTCTCTGTCAGGTTTCTGCAGGGAAACCCCTGCCCGAAACAGGTGGGGATTACTCCTGAGATTCACAAGGAACCCAACAGCACATGGCTAAAGGTTCTGCAGACACTTGTTGGTTCCATGTCAGCTGGCCTCAGAAATTGCATGCCTTCCTTTAGCATGTTGGCCACCCCGTCACTAACATTGAACTGGGCTGCCCGTTTTCAGATCCCCCGCTAAAAGTTTTTAAGTTTTGGTTGGTTAGATGGACATCCAACCACTAAACATCAAAAGGATCTAAAAAGCTAAGGAACCGGATGGCTAGGAGCCAAGTGAAAGGAAACAAACTTGAGAAGGAGACACCAAAGGCAGCAAACCCCCACGTCGCCATCGGACATCGCCGAGGCGGCCAATGGGAGCTTAAAGGTCGAAGCTTCCAATTGACTCAACATGTTCATTGGGGACCCTTCGGTGGACATTGATTGAATGACATCAGCCACACAGGGATCCTTACATTATACACCTGAACATTGCCTTGTAAATGGTAGGTTTCCCTTTATTTTGGTGGAAAAGCAATGTTTCTTTTGAGGAGCCGTGCAATATTGTTTTGTTTTTACTGGGGTCGTCGTGCAAACCCAACCGAATCAGCTGCAGCTAACCCCAATGGGGCGGAAGGGCGGACCAAAGGTGGAAGTCGAACCCGGGGGGGAAGGGGGGGAGGGAGGGGGGGGAGGGGGGGAGGGGGGCAGGGGGGTAGGAGTGAATTTTCCATTTGGGGGGCGATTTGTTTGCTTAGTGCATTACTTACGCCCCCAGCCCCGGAGCTCTGCTAAGCTAACGGCGGCCTGAGACTGGAGCCACGTCATGCGCCGCAGACTTTCGACGGGATCTCTCAGTGGCAATTGAGAAGAGGCCCCTTTATCGCTCTCCAAAGTTCTTCAACACGGAGGATGGGAATCC
>CAUJNA010003555.1:436061-478561 GCA_963377175.1 Effrenium voratum
AAATGTTGACCTTGAGTAAAGTCTAACAGCGCACTCAATTCTTCCATGTGGTCTGCGTCTTTGGCCGCCTTCACGCCGTTAAGCCTCCTTGGCACCTGATTTTGGATGACAAAAAAACATATTTCTAGGCCGTTCAGGCTCCTTCGCACCTGTTTCTGGGAGTCAAAAAAAACACTGCTTGTCTTTCTCGCTGCGTCTTCTTGGAGGGCGTATTTCCTTTTGGCCGATAGGCACGGGCTTGGGCAGAATTTTCTGCCGGAATGTGGGGGGAATGGCGGAAGGTCAAGTCCAGTCGCAAGAATCTGCCAAACGTCAGGTAGGTCCTCCAGTTGGTGCCCTTTTTTTTGGTGGTCTATTTTAGTAGGGGGACCCTCCCCCAAAAAAGTTGGTAAAAGGGCACTACTGGGGGACCTAGTCAGGCAACCAGCTTGGAGTCGGTTACTTCATGCCGAGTTCGGTATCACTCAACAAGGCCCTGGGGTTGCAAGCTGCTCAGGCCTCTTGAAAAAATCGTATGCCATTTGGATTGGGTGAGGCTTCCGGCCAATCCGACCCAATCGGACCCACCACAAACGCAGCGAACACTTAAACGCCCGGAGCCTCAAAGCACGTGCAGGGGAAATAGCTCAACCCAGATTCTCTTCAACCAAATTAACACCCCGGCCCACTCGCCCAAGACCTAAAACGCAGGAACTGCCGCGAAAAGTGTCTGGTTGCCATGTTAATGTCTGTCACTTCAGAGTTTTTGAGCCGAGTTTTGGGCACCATCTGCCACTGGAACCAACACCAAACGCAAACAACCCCTCAGGCACTGGACAACAACCCACTCAAACCCCAACTAGGTGTCAGAAAAAATGGCCCTCTCTTTGAGCTCAAGCTTGAAATGGCTGTGGGTCAAAATCCCGGTTAGCCCCCAGTGAACATCCCAATCCAACCACTAAACTAGACCAAAATGGCTGGTGCACCTACCCCAAAATGGTAACGTTGGTATTGACCCACAGCCAAATCTACAACGCCAGCCACGTCCCCACCCCCACCTCCCCGTTTCAGCCACACCGAGCTCGTCTCAAGCTTTGGCGCCTGGTGTGCCAGTTTGGCCAGCGCCGTGGCGGTGAAGTACAGCGGCAGCGACGCCGGGACCCCCAGGATCTTCCTAACGACGGGCTGAAATCGCGCGCGCCACTTCTCCAAAGTTCTCGGGCGCCAGTCCTTTCCAAAAGGCTCCTTGCAAGTCCTTTTTCAGTTGAAAAACCACCTTCTCTTCTTTTTTTTCGGGGAACCCGAGTGAAACAAATACTTTCGGGTCGTCATTTCCCTTGAAACCACCAGATCTTTCTATGGGGCCCAACCCAAGTGGAAAATAAAAGACTTTCGGGTCCCAGTGTCCTTCTTCTTGAAACCACCAATTAGCGGCTGGTCTTGATGATGTCATTGCTGTAGATTGATCAGTAGGTGGCTAGTACTCGACAAGTTTAAGAGCTTCAGTAACGGCCTTAGTTGAGGGTAAATTGGAGCTTTCGGGTGTTGCCAAAAACCTGCAGTCTCGGGGTTTGTAGGTTGGCCCTTGTTTTTGGAGAAGCTGCCATGGTCGAACTCCCACTGTGCAGGTCATGATTTCCTGATTGCATTGCCTTCCACTTGCGCACAGTACCCCTATACAAGACATACATGTATCAGTTATATTCAGTTCCCTCCAAAGAAAGCCCTGGACAAAAAACGAAGACACCTCCAAGAGAAGGCCTGCTTGTCCTAAATCCATGGGGATTGATGACCATCCTAGTCTTACGGCGCAGATCCAGTGTGCAACCGAGGGTCGTAGACATGTCGATCTCGCGGACATTCACCAAGATCCGTGGGCGCATGGTGATCCTCTGGAAGGCCAAATGGTTGTCGCGGAGCGTGATCTCGTCATCACCTAAGCAACCGAGAGGCAACTTTCCCAGGACATGTTGTTGGAAAGCTGGAAATATCGGGGCCCGCTTTGGGTGCCCAAAGCCACCCGCCAAGTGGCAGGCAAGGATAATGGCCATTTGCAGTTTGTGATACAAACATCTCGAGATACACTGGACTGGGCGAAGATGAAGCTTTTACACCACCAGGTATACTGCACAGGGTTGTGGGAAATGGAATCCACTTCTGTGATACAACAGAAAGGGCTTCCCAAAGACTAACACCCCATATACAGGGGGAGATTCCCTTGTAGAAGTGGGAATAAACCCTTGATTCCACAACCCTGCTGCACATAGTGCCTTCAAAACGTCGAACACCAAGCTGGTTTGCCTCAAAAGCGGGGCTGTCCCAAATCTGTGGCTTCTAGGCTGTCCTTCAACGCCCCCCCCCCAAAAAAAAGGAACCCTGAAAACAGCCACAGCCAAACAAACATGCGAACCTAAAGAACATGCGAAAAAGGAAACAAATCAAAGCAAATGCGAGGGGTCTTGGGTAAAGCTTTTACAATGGGCATTTGTTATAGCTCTTTTTCGATGAATTTTACATTGGCCAACACCGCTTCCAAACATCTGTGGCTTTTACCATCATGATTAGACTTAGGCCCAGTTGTAGAATGTATATTTGTTGTTGTTTGCTTCCCTTTGATGGAAGAAACCAACAACAGGACATTCTACAGGAACCCCCTGACTTTGGTGGGTATTTGGCTAAGTCCCTGTCGAATTTCCTTTAGCTGGTTTCTATGATTGTAGCCACTGGTAAAAACAAAAAAAATGCCTCCCAAGTCTACCCCATGGGTCTCTTGTCATTCTCCTCATCCGAGGCGCCGCCGCTGGAGTAGTAGCCCCAGGCCTGGGGCTCCATCACCTGGAAAAAAAACGATTAAACCAAAAACAACGATAAACATTTTGTGTTTATTTAAACAAAACACCAAAAAAACGATACACTTGTATTAAAAAAAAAAAAAACGGGTTCGACCAGTCCCAATCCGTCCGTCCGTCCGTGTTGCCTGGTGCCGGGGCCTCGTGTTCCGAAGACGTCTTACGTCTGTTTTGAGCAAGTGGCTCATCTACCTTCTGGAGGATTAGACATAAACCCATCCCCACCACTCGTGTGGTTCTAGCTCCTGGATGTTCTAACCATCCTGCCAATGAACCACTTTCCTAAAGGGACCGGGTCCTGAACGTCAGGTTCCATGTTGGGAGGGCAAACCCGGCATAGGATTCATCTGACAAATGATCAAAACTGATTGGCAATAACATGGACCCAAAAACATGGCGAGGGCACCCATTTATGGCTGGGACTATCCTACCCTTCATCTACCCGGGATTTGAGCAAGCTCATCTACCTTTTAGCGAGTATTTATAAGCCATGAGCCCTGGGTCCAAATAGGAGTTATCTAGTTTACAGTGGAATTTTTATTGGACTTTGATGTTTAGTTAGTTAGAATCTAACTTGGACTTTCTTGGGCTTTATTGTTTTTCACACTTAGAATCTAACTTGTGCAGGTGCTGTGCGATCTCAAGCCTTCACTGGCCCGGCTTGGAACGCTTGCCCTCCCCCCCCCAACATATTCGAACTGTCAATGCCGCCACTTGCGATGAGGCACAAAAGGAGGGGGGGCTCGTGTTGAATGTTCGAGGCACGTTTGGACATTCTGCCATGTTCTAACTACGTGCCCATCACTATAAACAGGTGTGGTCTCTTTCCCCAATGTCCCTCTTCTTCTGCATCAGCTTGCGGGCCAAAATATTACACGCCGCTCATTTGGGAATAGGATCCCGGAAATGGCTTGTTTCGCAATCGGTGTCCTTCAAACATCCAAAATTCCGAAACAGCTTTGTACTAGAAGGATTGCCATCTGGTCTGTTGACGCATTTTTTCCCAAGGGAGCGCCAAGTTGCCATGGGAATCCCTGGACGTGCTACGAGGGAAAGGGTCGATCCAACCACGTCGATCATGGATGTTCAGAGAAGGGGACCCTGGCAGCAAGCCGAATTTGCCGCATTCGCTTCAACAAGCCATGCAACGTCCAGAGGCCCCTTGCCCTTGTCGGAAAATCAAGGACCGCAAAAACAAACTGATGAACTGCCGGGCTGCTGAACTAGGGCTGGACATTCGTGGTTAAACAGCAACTCCGTCTTTCCTGCTGCTTTTTATGTTCTTTCCGGGTCCTGCAGACTGTTGAAAAGAAAAGCTAAATGGGCTATTCTCGCTCTCTTGCTGAAGGGCTGACGGTTTGTCAGGGGAAGAGCAGAAGCTAAGACCTCAAGCCCGGCAATTGTTGAGTGGGTATAGCGAGTAACACCAAAGGCTCTCAAACCATTGCGGGTCGGTGTTTGGTCAAAATTCCTCTCTTCCAGGGGGATCTGGACCGCTGAGTAAGAAGTGGGGGGTTGACTCACGTGGCAACACAAAAAGAGGGTAGGTTTGAGGGGGCTCCTGTACGGCAGGAAATATAAGCAGTGCCCACTCACCAGACATGGAAGTGCAGAAGTCACTTGCGCAAAGGCAGAGTAGCCATCCCAAACGGGGCTGTGCACTTCCATATTTTGGCTGCAAGCAGATCAGCGCCCGACCGAAAGCAGATCACGCCTCCCGGGCAACAGACTCGAAGTCGAAGCTGTTCAGCATAGCCTCGGACGCGCAACCAACTGAACACACACACAGAACAAAAAAAAAGCACTACAAGTCACTGACTGCCATACTTGAGACAAACTGTTTTTCAAAGAGGGGCGCTATAAACTCAAAAGGAGGTCCCTTGAGAACTGTGCTGTTCCCACACCTGAGAGCAGAATTCTCTAAGACCCTTCACGAACAAGCTCGTAACTGGGCTGTCCTCAGATCCCCCGCTAAAAGTCTAACTTTTAGTGGGTTAATGGACATCCCCACCAAACACTAAAAGGCTGAAACGCTAAGGGGATGGCTGGGAGCCACCAAGGTAATTGAGCCCTGAGCTCGCTTCATTTGGTGAATATCTTTTCCCGTGCACCACGTCTTGAAGACCGTAAGGCCTTTGGACCTGCAGCAAAGCCAAACAAACCAAGGACATCCGCGGCTCAAGAACTCTCCGGTGATCTTCCCTCAACTAGGTCCTCCAGTAGAGAAGTTGGAATAAGTTGGTGCCCTTTTTTCTGTAGTCTAGCAGGGGAACCCTCCCCCATAAAAGTTGGTAAAAGGGCACTACTGAGGGACCTAGTAAACCTAAACCTGGGTCTTACAAAAGTCGCATGAGCTTGAAGCTACTCAGCAGATGCTGGTTTCTTTGTTTGGGAGGGACGCAGTCCTTTTGGGGCTTGTTTTTTTTTGGTCCCCGCTTGTTCGGGGGGGGGAGGGCGAAGGAGCAAGCTTCTTTTGGAGGCGCTTTGGCCTCATCCTCTGGGCAGCCCTGGTGAGCGTTGCGGTGGCATGAGCTCAGTTCAGGCGTTGTTTTTTTTCTGTCCTTGAACTGAACAGGACCCCCTTTGGATGGCGATGGAAACCAGAAGGAAACCGACCAGCTTGCTGGGCATCTACCCCTCCGTAAGCAAGTGAATAAGTTTGTCATTGGATTTCTTCGCACGGTCTCCTACAATAACCTCCCCAAATCAGATCCAGTCACAGACATAATTTGGAAGGTCTACTTGAGTATTGGACAATACTACTTGAGTATTGGGCAATACTACTGTTGAATTGTGAATGAGGATTCCAGAACTCCAGATGGATTCCAAAGACAGCTTCGGTCCATGTTTCCATTTGATTTAGTATTGCTGGAATTTCCATTTGAATCTGGTTTGAGCATCAACTTATTCAATTGTGTATAGTTGGACTTGAGTATCCAGTAGATTTAGCATTGTGGGATTTTCAAATGACATTTGATTTAGTATTGCTGGAGCTCAAAATTGGGGTGCGGCCCTGGTCGCAAAATCCATAACATGTGGCTCCCACATTGTCAACATGGCCTGGCACTCATTACCTCATGTGACCTTCTCAAGCAGCTTCGCGAAAGGGATGCGCATCAGAAAGCCACACGCTTTTTCCGGATTTCGGGGAGCTCGGGCCGCTGTTGGCTAATGGCTCTGGGCTGTGCGCGAAGTAGTGCAGAGCTGGCACTGGCATCGTTTCTTGGCAAAGCACGTGGAAAGCAGATGTCAAGGCCTGAAAGCAGCAACCACTGAGGATTTGAACTTCCTTTTTTGGGGATGGGGCCTCCTCATCTTTGGGTCGGTTGTGG
Source organism: Effrenium voratum (assembly GCA_963377175.1). Classification (NCBI taxonomy): domain Eukaryota; class Dinophyceae; order Suessiales; family Symbiodiniaceae; genus Effrenium; species Effrenium voratum. Next base: position 442,222 of record CAUJNA010003555.1, read on the forward strand.
GGACCGCTCTGATAAACATGTGGTTTTGTGGAAGAAACACTTATTTTCATGAAGTCCAGTTTCTCAAAATGTTTGGTTCTGAGGAGGGGTCCTGCGAAAACCGCTCTAACAACACGGGACAATGAGTCCTATGTTAACATTACGCTCAAAGGGAAATGTACGGGCAGAGGCCCTTTTTGGGCGGAAGCCCATCGCACGTTTCTTGGGGGGTCGGGATACCAGCATGAACCAAAATGTGGTCCAAACAAGGCCGAAATCTTCTGACAGCCCACAAAATCACCCCTCTCCAGTCAAACCAAAAGGGGGTTGCCTGCTTTCACCTGAGTCCCTATAGAGTCCCAGCGCTTGTGAGCGCCTCACGTCTCAACTCTCAAACACCAAAAGCCGCGCGTGAAGTCGAGCCGCCGCAAGCGGCGGCTTCTTGAACTCTTCGACCTCCTCTTCCGCAGCATCCGCCTTGACCTCAAAAGCGTCCCAGTGGAAACGAGTCGCTGCGCAAGAGCTTCCAAACTATTGGAGAACAAAAAGGGGTCCCCTATTTTGAGACACCCGCATGTGTGTGTGTGTGCGAAAGTGCGCCTGCGCCCGCTTGAATTCTTCTCTTGGCCCGCTTTAAAGGGGACCCCAGCGCAACCAACTGCTTGGACCAAGCTTCCGCCTTCTTCTTGGGCTTGGGCTTGTGCGCCTGGCAAAGACTCGGAGAAAAAAAAACGCCGCCCGAGCAAGCGGACAACCAATTGCCCAGGTGCAAGTGACTGGGGGCCCGTGGTTTCGCTGGAAGTTGGACCTGTGCTTTTGTTAGCTCGAAATGTGGGAAACCGTTTTGTGCAGCCGGAAACCAGTACACTGCAATAGGGGAAGAAACGAAGAAACGAGGAGTGAAAAAGGGAAGCAAGCATTGCGCTAGTAGGACAACAGGTTGGAAAGCATCGAAATACCGTAAGTTTTGTGGCTGGATGTGGTTGGTTCACTTTCAACATTTGGGAAATCCATGGGTAGGTGTCGATCGCCAACCAAAATCTCCAAAGGAGGAGTTGAAATGCCTTGAAATCTCCATGGTTCTCCAACAACGGATCCCTGGTCTGGAGTCTAGAACGATTGCTCGAATGGGGGCTGAGGTGCGACAGGGACGTTCGACAGGATTCTCTGGAGCGCTTGAGAACCTTCAACTGGACCCATGCATTTACCATGTCCAAAGTCACCCCCAAGTTGTAGGTCAAAGGGAAACAACCCTCAACCCAACACAGCCAACTTAACGACTTGGGGTGAATGCAAAACTGGCGGGCGGTTTTCACAAGGGTTTCAACCCAACAAAGGGGGAACTGTCCCCTCGCCAGGAACATGTACTGGCATGGGCTCTTTCAGCCAACCCCCGCCTCGCCAAACATTTAATGTGGCTGGGGGGGGGAAACACCATATGGGTTTGTATTTTTTAGGGTGGCCGGGCAGGAAGGTTTGAGTACGGGGTATGATTCGCAGGTATGATTCGCGGATATGATTCGCGGGTATGATTCGCGGAAGCAGCAGCAGCAGTAGTAGTACTAGCAGTAGTCGCCGAAGTAGTAGTACTAGTAGTGATATTCTAGTAGTAACAATAGTAGTAGTAGTAGCAGTAGTAGTAGTAGTAGAAGTAGTAGTAGTAGTAGTAGTAGTAGTAGTAGTAGTAGTAGTAGTAGTAGTAGTAGTAGTAGTAGTAGTAGAGGTTAGTAGTAGTAGTAGTAGTAGTTGTTGTTGTTGTAGTAGTAGTAGCAGTAGTAGTAGTAAATAGTAGTAGCAGTAGTCCTAGTAGTAGTAGTAGTAGTAGTAGTAGTAGTAGTAGTAGTAGTAGTAGTAGTAGTAGTACTAGTAGTCGTAGTAGTAGTAGCAGTAGTAGTAGTCGTAGTAACAGTAGAAGCACCGACTGTAGTGGCGCGGAAGCTTTGAAAAGACTTGGCGCTGGCCTTGGCAAGGCAAGTTCATTCCGCGGGTATGATTCGGGTATGATTCGCGGGTATGATTCGGCTAGGTGCAAAACGGCACTGATTACAAACTCGTAGTAGCTGCTGTGGTAGTACTAGTAGTAGTAGCAGTAGTAGTGGTAGTAGTAGTAGTAGTAGTAGTAGTAGCAGTTGCAGAAGTAGTGGTAGCAGCTGTAGCATAAGCAGCAGCGGCTGTAGTGGTGCGGACGCTGTGAAAAAGACTTAGCACTAGCCTTGGCAGGGGAAGCTCATTGTCCGGGTATGATTCGGGTATGATTCGCGGGTATGATTCGGCTAGGTGCAAAACGGCACTGATTACAGACTCAGAATGATGTATGTGGTAGTAGTGAGTAGTTGCAGCAGCAGCAGCAGAAGCAGGAGTAGTAGTAGTAGTAGTAGTAGTAGTAGTAGTAGTAGTAGTAGTAGTAGTAGTAGTAGTAGTAGTAGTAGTAGTAGTAGTAGTAGTAGTAGTGACAGTGGCAGAGGTACTGGTAGTATTGGGTAGCGCTGGTGGTGGTTGTTGTGGAGACAGTGAACAACACAAAACGGTAGAAGAAGAGTAGCATCTCGCAGCATACGTTTTAAGGGGTATGATTCGGGGGTATGATTCGGGGTATGATTCGGGGGTATGATTCGGGGGTATGATTCGGGGAGGTTCCACCTTCTGCCTTTTGAAGCAACTCAACACACCAAAAAAGGACAAACCCATATATTATTGTAGGGGACCGTGCGAAGGAATCCCAATGACAAAATTACACGTACTTACAGGAGGAATAGGTGCCTGGCATCTGCTGGATCAGGGTGCCCAGCAAGCTGGGTTCAAATTGAGATGAACCCAAAAAGGGGGTACCGCAAGAGAAGACTCCCTTCAAATTGAGTTGGATCTTTTGTCCCCAGCTGAAATCTACATGGTCTCTGCCCAAGTAAGCTCTTGGCTTTGGGGCAGCTTTCAGGGGCTTGAGAGGCTTCCCGGCGCTGGCTCGCTCACACCTGGCCCTTACCGAGGGAAGTATTCCTTGCTGGTGCGACAAGTAGGGAATGAGAATTGGAATGCCCCAAACAACAACCATCCAACCGGTGGTTTCCTTTAGGGGATCCCCAAAACCGGTTCATTCAACCACATTCCCTATCGCAGCAACGAACCCTGGGGTTGGGCCAAAGTTACCTAGGCCAGTTGTTGTTAAAAGAAGAAGGAAAAAAACAAAACGAGAAACACACACAAAAACACGGGTCATTCCATGTCCCATTGCCACTTATCGCATCAAGATTCACTTCGCAAGAAAAGACGACGTTCGGAGCGCCTCAGGCGGCTTCGCCACGTGCTCCGGCTTGATGGTTGCCACATCCACAACCTGAGGGCTCCAAATGGGTGGCTCAAGTCGTGGTTTTCTTCCCCTTTTCGCTGGGATGTAAAGGGAAACCAACAGCAAAACCGCCATTTTGGGGTCCCCTAAAGGCAAGCCGGAGGAAACAACACCATTGTGGGGGGGTCCCCTCAAGAAAAGAACCCCAAATCCCTGAAAAATGTGGACATGTTTGGAGCTTCTGCCTCCATGGAACACCAAAGGCCCCGAAGGGTTCATTCGATGTTGAGCCGCCACGGACCCCCCGAAAAGTCGACGGAAAAATCGTAGGGTTCCCAGACACAAATGCAGAAAACCCCCCTATTGGGAGGCTTGGAGGGACTTCTGATTTTGACACAATGGACCCCGGCTAGGGGCTATGGGGAGACCCCTGAAATCAAGCCTCATTAAGGGCTTATCCCTGGCTTCTTCAAGCGGTCCATGACACCAGACAAAGGGGCTTGGGAACTCGCCCGCAAAAACCAAATGCGTCCGAATCTTGACGAGCGCGGACCCGCTGTTTTTGCCTCAAACAGGACTTGACATGAAGAGAAAAACAAATCAAGAGTCGACCATCTTCCGCAGCATGGTTGCGAAACCAACATGTGAACCTAAAGTGATTCTTTATCCTGCAATATACGAGGCTTCACATTGTGGATCCTCCCTTCAAGTCGTCTACTGACCTGCACCAAGCTGCCGTCAATGATTAGCAGCCAAAACCCAAGGCAGCTGGTTCCAGCTCTTGACTGGTTTTGGCTTGGTCTCCAGTACTGTGCCTGGGCTGGTTTCTTGCTCTTGATTGATTGCTTTGGATTGCTAGCACAAGGAACAACAAACACTTCAACTGTCCCTTTTCCGACCGCCGCCTTTTGCAACAGAGACATGACTTGAGGAAACACATCCGTCATCCGCCCCAGTCTTGCGAGGTTCAGTTCTGAGCGTACCTTTCCTACACTAATTGTTGGCCCCCCCTCTGATCCCCTTTTGACCTGCTTTTCACTTCACTTTTTCTAGGTACGCTTCTGTTTCGCACCCTGACCCATTCTGACAAGACGCTGTGTTGCGAATTTCACCCGTTGTTGCCACTGTTCCGACCCTGGGAAGGGCAATCCACCAAAGCCGCATCCAATCCGTGAACAGCCTGAGCCCCTCCCCCCCGTCGTTGAGGCCGTGAACGCCCATCGTGAGAGCTGGCTTCAGAAGCTTGTCCATGATGTCCTGAAATCAATAGACGCAGCCAGGAAATCAAGGCTGGGACAGCCCGTGGTCAAAACGGTCAAAAGTGTCGTTTACAAGATCCACCTTTGTTTTTCTGTGGGAGCAGGGGTGGGCTCTCCCAAAACGCAAAGAAAGCAGCCCAGGGTTCTCGGGGGGCCGCAACTATTCCATACCCTCTCGCAGGGTTTGCCTCCAAATGTAGGAAAATGATGGAAAAGACACAAATATGAGTTTGCGTGTGGCTCCCTTCAACCCAACCCACCAAAACAGGGCTCTCCCAGAAAAAAAACAGATCCCTATCTGCACCTTCCGCATGGACAACAATAACGCCTTCAGAAAGAAACATGTAAAACAGCCTGACCGGACGCCCATTTCTGCCGTTTCCGCCGGATTTGGCACCCCCCGTGTTTCTTCAAAAAGCCCTAAACGCACCACTGAATTGCACGTAAGATAAGCAGGCCCCCACAGGAGTTTCAACGTCGCTTGAGTTGATGAGTTGCCCTCCAGGCGCGAGCCAAACAAGGGGTGACACCTCGACAGGCTCACAGATTGAAAGGAACACGTAGCCAAAAGCCTCCCAGCTGAGCGCAAGTAAGCATTCTCAGGTCCACAAAGACAACGCATGCGACAAAAAAAAAGAAACGCCGGATCCCATGACCTGAGTCACAGAAATTTGCCTGTGGACGCAAAAGGACGCCGGTTGCAGTCTTAAATTTCAGCCGGAAGGTTCAGTGGTCTCCTCCTTATCAATTAATTTGGCCACTCACCCTGGTCCAAGGCAGGGTTGTCCTTTTTAGACTTCTCAAGGGAATCCTAAGGGAGGTATGCCAAGCTCAACAAAAAACCGGCTCGGCCAAAGGACCACTTGGCAAACCGTTTTGCACAGGGTTCTCCAGCAGCCCCGCTGCTGCCAAGGAGGAAACCCAAACAGTTTGCAGGGGAAAGCCCATACGCTTTCTTCCAAGGTGACTAAAAGGACCGCAAAAGGGCAACCAACAAGGTTGGTCTCCAGATGCGGAAACGCCCCGTCTTGTTCTCCTAGTTTCCCTACCCCAAGAAGCCCCCTTAAGCGGTTCCTTGGGGTGGATGGGGTCGAACTGGGCCGTGGCGTCCATGCCGGCCACGTCTGTGATCAGCTTGGCGCCGCCGGGGTGCACCTTGGCGAACTTCGTGAGGTCGTAGGCCTGGCTTCAGCACCCGCTCCAACCGAAGCAAAAGATCAGGTGACCAGACTCCCCTCCTCGTGGCCGGACGGGGAGCTTGAGGATACCCCCAGTACCCTATGAGGGCACCCGGATACACCCAGTACCCTATCACCCCCGCTTTGCCATCCCTTGCCCTTTGCTGGGGTGGCCATTGTTTAACACTGCTTGAACCGGTCAGGGTGCAACTCACTGAGCCGTGGCTTGATGCGGTTCTCTTTTTGGAGCCGCCTTTCAGCTGCCTCATGGATTGCTGCCAAGCCAGGACTATGCCCACCAATTTTCTGGGCTCCCGTTATACATAAACACCTGGCTGTTTTGGACCATTTGGGGTGCCACGAACGCAAAAAAGCAACAACAAAAAAAATATACACCAGCATAGACCCCAGATAGCGAAAACATGCCGACAATTGTACACCAGCACCTCCAACAGCACCCCCCAAACAGCACCCGGCCGTCAATCTTGCAGAAATGCGCCCGCGCCGTCACCCCGAACCCGAACAGCACCCCCCAACAGCACCCCCAAAAAGCACCCAGCCATCAATCTCGCGAGAATGCGCTCACGCCGTCACCAGCACCTAACAGCACCCCAAGCAGCATCCCAAAGCACCACCCGCACCAGCACCCCAAACTGTATGCCTGCTTGCACCCTACCGTCAATTTTGCAAAAATGCGCCCGCACCGTCACCTGCATGTACGCTAGCACCCGGCCGTCAATCTCACCAGCACCTCAAACAGCGCCCCAAACAGCACCCCAAACAGCACCTACACCAGCACCCAAACTGTACGCCCCCTAGCACCCTCCCATCAATCTCGCAAATCACTTTCCCCTTTTTATTAGAAGTTAGAACCCCTATAGCGTTCAGCTATCTGGTGAAAACACACACACACACACACACCCGGCCTTGCCATAAAGCACCACCCAGCAATCCTCCTGTCACGGCTTGAGAGTGTGCAATCAGTTTGCGAGTCACAACCAAAAAGCCGATCGGGAAAGCAAGTTCTCCAAAACGCTGATACAGCCCATCCCCTCGTTTTTTCTGGAACATTTGGTTTGTGTCACAGCTCCTTGGTGTTGTGCTTGGCCACCTCCTCCATACTCAGCACCTGGCGGCAGCAAGAGATGCGCTGCAAGGAAACCCCAAACACAGGAAAACCCCGGGACCGGACAAAAGTGCACAAAGTGCAAACTACATTCAGATTGACTGAAGTCTGGCTCGTGTTGTTCTTCTTGTTTCTGTTCTTGTGGTGTCGAATGCCTCTGCTTTGGTTCTCTTCACTTTTGGTGGGGGCTCCCAACATACCTTGCCTAGTATGCCGAAGGTTGCTCAGATGCCCTGGGAAAAGAATCGCCAGCCTTTTTTGGGAAGGATTGAATTTAAAGGAATCGGCGGAATCGGAATGTCTTTTAAAAAAGCCGGGTTGAGTTTAAAGGAATCGGAACCCTTCCCCAAAAAAGCCGAAACAAGGAAGCAACCCACTGGGCAACAGAGGTTGGGAAGTTGATGTTCGTCCAAGCTCCCAAAGAGGTCGAGACCCGGGACTCGTGAAAGCCATCAGACCGGCCAGACCGGAGTGATCAGACCGGAGCGAAGGCTCCAAAACCGTTTAGGTCACAATCAAACCTAGTATCTTACATTTGGTTAAGACCATGGAACAAACATATATATATATATATATATATGTCCAGTAGTGATAGATTCCCTTTGAAACCAACAGGGGAAATAAACGATACTCTTACGCAAATGGAAGGTAAGGTGGACTCAGAATTCACCCAATTTCCTTTCATCCGGGGTCGACATTGTGCAAAAAGGTCTGCCCAGGATGTCAAGACGCGGAAACCGCTTCGAGGGTCTTGGACCTTTTGCAGCCGAAAAGAAGCAAAGAGTGACTAGGTCCTCCAGAGAGGTTAGGGTTTAGGTTAGGGTGCCCTGAGGATGTCAGCTGGTTCTTACTATGTCTAGGTCCTCCAGTAGAGAGGTTAGGGTTCTCTTTTTGTCTGCAGTCTGTTTTAGTGGGGGAACCCTCCCCAAGAAAAAGGGGTGAGAAAGGGCACCTAGCTGGGGGACCTAGGAGCACTTTGAAAGGAGCCTGAACAGGGGCAGTGCACTTCTTTTGTTGAGTCACAAAGGTCCTTCGAACAAACACCAAGCCGATCCTATCCATAAATTGCTGAAAGTTGCGCGTCGATTAGAATCCCTGCGTCCAGAGGCTCGCCCTGATTTAGTAGCCTCGTGTTGCGCGTGGTGCACTTCTGCGACGTTGGCCCTTTGACATTATTCAGCACCCCAATTGGGAAGTAGAGTTTCAGCTTGGAGCACGCGCGTTCCCTTACTTAGCAAAGATCTTGTGAGCTCATTCGCATTCATTCCCTTTTTTGGCATCAGCCCTTCTGGGCCGCATTGATTCGGTCTTGGGTCTGAAGGTACGCCTGTCTCATAGGATCACGTGGTTATGCGTGCAGTCTGTAGGTACGCCTGTTGTGGGTGGGTTCACTTTGTTGCAGTACGCCTGTTTCAGCGAGCGCTTCTCATTTGAGGGCCGTGGATATACGCCTGTTGCGGGTTTGCATATCATTTGGCCGGCGGCCTGCGGCCTGCGTCACTTGGCGGTGGGCGCAGTCTGAAGGTTCGCCTGTTGCTGCTGCTCGTGTCATTTGGCCTGCCGGGCGGTTGCACGCAACACGCAAGTACCTCGTCTTGCAGGGCGGTGATGCGAGCTGCTTCCATCATTTCCACTGGGCAAATCGACCCATTTCAAGAAGCTGCACGAATTGCTACTTGCGAGAACCAGCATCGTTCATTCCACTTGCGAGAAGCTAAAACAAAGAGAAACCTGTTCATGCATTGGGAGCTCAGTAGGGACCCTATGTCATCTTCATCTCTGCCCTCGACCCTCTCCCTCATCTATTCTTTGCCCCCCCATCTCCCTTCTTGTTCAAACGTGTTGAAACCACGACTCCAGCACAACTATTTACACAACATCATTTTAGATTCTCCTTGCAAGCGGGGCTGGCAGGGTCCGGTTGTTTGTACAGATTTGCAGCCAACCCAAGTCGAGCTTCCGCTCAAGAGGCCCGAATCTCCGAGTTGCCGGGCCTTGTCAGAGGCCATGGCTGAGTCGAAAAGAAGGACAGTTGGCAGATATTGAGCCGAAAACTTCTGCGAGACTCCGATTTCTGTTCTTGGCAAAGCTTTCTTGTCAACACAAGATGGCCAGGCCTCCGTCAGAATCATGGAGGAAAGAGACGCCCATCCCCCCTCAATCCTATACACAGCGCCCAGATCTATGGATTTTGATGAGCGGCTCAAATGAGAGTCGTTCGACCCCTGGGCCCAAAGTAAAACCCAGGCTGTTTCTGTGCAAGAAAAAACGATTAAGCCAAAAGAACGGACAGAAGGAAGACCCAAGTAAAGGACCATAAGCTTGTTCTCACGGGTGGGCTCTTCCTATTTCACCAACCCGAAATGGACCAGGTTTCAAAGATGCCACACAGCGTGTGCGACCTGAAACCCTGTTATCCGCTCGACCGGTCCCCTGAAGTGTTGCGGGGAACACCCATCCGCATACTGTGAGGAGCGGTATAATTCGAACGGCCCGTTGAGTTACCAGCGAAATGGTAGCTGGGTTGACGTTGACAGGGGAGTAAAAATTCTCAAATTTTAGCAGTTAAGTGGGGATTTCAACCACTAAACCACAACAAGCAAAAATGCAAAAGGTTTCCCAACGACAACCATGGGGGAGGAAAAACCACCTTGCGACTTCGGAGTTTTTAGGTTTCGAGACTCTTGTTTTCGGCGTCGATTTCTTGGGGTTATCTGCAGATCCCTACTCGTGGCCCAAGATTGGTGTGCCAGTTTTTTTCTTTCGAAACGGGACCCACACAATGATCAATCGTCCTATCCTTCTGGTTGTCCTGTACTACCAAACAAGGGGGCATCCCCCCCCAGAAGAGGTACCTTAGTAGGGGAACACTCCGCACCCAAAAAACGGGGTGAGAGCTCGGGCACCTAGCTGGGGGACCTAGATCAGGTCCTTGGAAAATCCTCCAGCCCCGCGCCGGCCAGGGCTCGCCGGGTGTGCCGGCCTCGTCCTCCGCGACGCCGCAGGACACGCTCAACCGGCTCTTGTGGATGATCTTCACCGCGCGCCTCACGCCTGCGATCGATCTAACCCACAAGAAATCGCAGGGCCAAGCTGGTTTGCACCAAGAGCCTCAAACTTCCATTTGGTTAAGACCCCTGGAAAACATAAAGACATGTCCAGTAGTGATAGATTCCCTTCAAAACCAACAGGGGAAAAAAATAAAAATATTCCTAAGCAAATGGAAGCAAACGGAGGGTCGACTTTTCATTTCGGGCGTGCTTGAAAGCCCGAAAATGGATGGTGGGAACCACTAGCCTCAAGATTTCAGCTTCCCAGATTCAGCAAAAAAAGGAAAGCAGCAGGGATGCTGATGCCAAAACCCGATTTATTCCAGGAGCTGTCCTCAGATCCCCCGCTGAAACTTTAACCTTGAGTGGGTTAAATGGAAATGCAACTACTCTAAAAAAAGTCAAAAAGCTAAGGAACCGGATGGCTGAAGCAAGTTTCCAAACCGCTGGCCAGAACCTGCCGCATTGCGTGAGCCATCGACTGTACCAGAACATCTCCCCAAGGGGAGGAGGCATCTGTCACGACCCCTCTGGAAAAAATGAAAAACACGGTCTGTGGGTCCAATACGGAAAATCCGAGCTGTTCTAACCACAAGTTGAATCCAACGATTCAACCAAAAAGCCATAAAGCCTCGCCCCCACTTTGAAGCATGCTGGTACTCAAAATCAAGAAGCACTCGAAAGGGTCCCATTCTGACTGGGAAATGCCCTTGGGTATTGGTTTGCCTGTGCACACCCTGGAGAAATGCCGGAAAGGTGGAAACCCGAAACGCAAATAAAACTAGCACGGGTATCGCACCATGATCCACATGTGCATTTGTCCCCTTGTAACTTGCGCACTTTGTGAGTAAACCCAAATCTGTCCTCTTGCTAGATTTCCTTTAAACATGTCGTTTTTTACCCCCTTAGCCTATATGACACAGGCCTCCTATGCGTAGTGAGGGCGAAGCTCCTGCCATAGATTTCACGGTATGCCCACCACGGATGCACCCGGGCCTAGGGACCGGTGGAACATGGCGTAGACCTCGCCGTACGCGCCCTCGCCCAGCTTGGGCCCCTGGAAGTAGTACCTGGATTCATAGAAACCGGCTACTCTGGGGGGGGAATTCCTTTTTCATCCGTTCCAACCATCGTTCTTTTCAAAAACCAGCTCTCTTTTTTTTCTGGGTCTCCGGCGGTTTTCTAGAAAGATTCGGATCCCTGGAAAGAATGGAAATGGAAGGTACCCCTAGAGCTACAGGACTTTCTACAAGTTCGCCAAATACCCACCAAAACTAGGATTTTCCTGTAGAATTTCCTGTAGTTGGTTTCTTAGATATATTAAAAAAACAAAAAACGGACCAGGGCACCCTGTCGATGCATCGGGTATGTTGCAGGTACACGTTGTCCTTTACTCGTGCAAAGGGCAGGCCTACCAGAGAAAGCGCCATGGAACAGCGGACGCGATCAGGCTTGCTTCAAACATGGGTTTCCAGAAATTCAGAGGAACAACCAGAACATTGTAGTCTGGTTCATAGTGCTTGATACGAACAAAACAAAGACCTGGAACAGCTCTTAAATCAACTCACCAGTGGGCTCCAGCCCACACCACATGCCACTTGGGACAGAACTAATGCACGCCACAGGTTTTGGATAGGGGGTATCCTTAAAACATTACCCCATCAAAAAAATCATGCATAGTTGGTAGCCCCACCCACCAGACCAAGAAACAGGAGACTTGCCCTCCTACCAACAAGCATGGAACTGAACAGACCCCCTTTGATCCCAAGCATTCCTGTGCACGTCACCCCAACAATTTTCAAGAAACAATATCTGGGCGAATTATCATGTTTCACCAACCTGACATCAGGGCAATTCCCCACATAAAACCACCATTTGGGGTGAATTCGGTCGTGTGAGGTCGTCATAATTCACCCAGACGATTTTGGAGTGGCTAGGTCCTCCAGTAGAGATATTAGAATAAGGGTACCAACTTTTTCTGCAGTCTATTTTAGTAGGGCAACCCTCCCAACCAAAAAAGGGTAAAAGGGTAGGAGTTCGCCGTTGAAGTCTCCCAACTGTGGGCTGATGCCACGTCCGAAGGAAACTCGCCGCGCGATAAAGCGAAGAGCTGAGGCCGGCGCTGCTCTTCCGGGCTCACGTCCCAACTCTGATGCCTCACGCAGTTGTTTTTGGCGACCCGCCGTTCAACTGAGCCAAAAACAAAACGGTATCCACAGGTGGCCGTTTGGAAAAATGGATGGGTTCCCCTGGGAAATGGAATAAACCCCATCTACACCAGTGGCACCCGTCTATTTTTAACCAAACTAACCTAGGTATCCCTCACAGCAGCCCCGGGAAGCTTCCGGAACCCCGGAGCCGCTCACCACATTTGGGCAAAGACCCGCAAACTGTCAGCCCATCTGTGGGCAACCGGCAAATAAACATATACTTCTCCAAAGATCGCTATAATTCCAAAAGCTAAATTATAGGGGATCCTTTGGAAAAGGACCTCTATCAAGGCAAGTTCGTTATACCCCGAGGTGAGCTCGCCATAAACTGCTCCGATGGCCTGCGGACCATCATCTTCCGGGACACCTTGAGTGGGCCCAGACGCGCTTGCAGCGCATGCAGCCACCTGCCAGAGATCCGAAGGTGAAGAAGTCCCGAAGCCGAAGAAAAAGATGTGTCTCATCATCATCGTGTCATTTGGGCATGAATTTTAAGTAGGGATCCTTTGGTGGACATCATTTAGCTGGGATTCATGTCCACCAACCCCACATGAGGTGGTTCCCTTCAGATTCATTTGAGATCCAGGTGCTATGCCTCTCCAAGAAAAGGGTTTCGAGGTCTCTCCTCAAGGACTCGAGCATGCAAAGGTCGCCGGAGCATCCAGACCATAGGTGTCCTTTTAGGTTGGAAATAGATGGGTTTCCCTGGTAGATGACTAAACCACCAAGTAAACCAGGAATCGCCATCTATGTTTCTACCAAGACAACCAAAAAGGACACCTACGATCCAGACTCATTGCCTGCCTGGAACAAATCTACCGACCCGTTGCCTGGTGGCATTCCGCATACAGGTGCTTGGTATGCTGACTTCAGGCATGCTAAGTCTGGAGCTTGCCCCGAACAAAAAATGCTTCGGAGCTTCCAATAGTCCATGTCACTTGAGCGCAAGGACGACTATGAATCTGACCCTATGAGCAATGCATGAAAAATAGAAGATCTTAGTATGTGTGGGAAATCAAGTGAGTGCCGCCTGCACCACCCAAACTGACAGACATTCCCCAACTCTTGATCATACTCGCTCCTTTCAAAGGAGAACAAGTCGATACTCCCCCAATATCGAAGGTAGACTGGACATGGGTGTCCTTCTGGTAGAATAGCTGGCCCTGGTACATGGGGCATAAGTCCCATCTCAACCAGAGGCTTGCCCATCTACTTCTAACCAAACGGACCTACTTTAAACAAAGGAGACCTATGAGCTTAAGATGTCATTGATGTGTCTTACCTCTCCTTCCTTGGGGATGAAATGAGCTTAAGATGTGTCTATATGGCTGTGGGTCAAAATCCTGTACCCCTGGTGAACATCAAAATAGATGGCAAGTGGATATTCCTCCACCCCAAAATGGCTCGCCATAGGTTAAACGCCCAATGGCCATGTAACTCCTTCCTTGGTGACTTCAAATTGGCAAGACGGAGAGCTCCAAGATCGAAGATGAGCTTAAGATCTGTCTATATTAACTCCTTAACTCCTTCCGGGGTGGGACTTTTGACTCAGTTGTTCAGTGTCCCTGGGAAAAAAGGGAACCCTTCTTTGCGAAGACCATTTTAGTGGGGCAGCCACCAAAAAAAATGGGAAAAATAATTGGTGCCACTGAACTACTGAGTTGAAGGCACCTGAAGACCGCGGCTCCGGCACCGAGCCAACGCGATCGATCGATCCGATCGATCCGCCTGGTGAAAGCCTCGAGCCACTGCTCTTTGCTGATGAACTCTGGCGCCTGCGAAGCGAAGACATCGGTGAGACGCAAACCGAAACGGGCAAGGGCCGTGGTGAAAAAGGGCCCGTGCTGGCCAACGATCAGCCAAACTCCAAGCGTACCTTTTGTTGGGGGGCCAGGTTGAAACGTGTGTTCTTGTTACAAGGGAGATTATTGACATGCCAAGAATATTTCTTCGGACAAAAAAGTGAATCTTAAAACATCAACAAGGACGACACTACCATTTTGCCGCGTCCCCTAAAACAAACACACCTAGTGAATCTTGACATATCAACCATGTTGCCGTCAAAGGAGACCCCAAGCCATCCGACTTCGGCACCGCCTCCACCCCGGCGATGCGCCGCATGGGCAGCGCGGCGGCGCCGCCGGGCGCCACGGCGCGGCGCATCTGCGCCCAAAGCAGCGGCCAAAGGCGCTGAGGGAAACCCCAGCGCTCCTGGCGCTCGGACATGGAATCCAGGAATCTGGTGATCAGCGAAGACAAAAAATGAGAAAATTGGAATGACCGGAACCAAAATCCATCCAACTGGTGGGTCTTTCTTTTTCGGGAATCCTCCTCACCGGTTCATTGCCTACCAGGGCTGTAAATGGAATCCACGAACCTGTGATACATCGGGCCTGACACCTCGGATTCCCAGCCATGCGAGAAGAATCGGCCTCCTTTCTTGGTTGAGTTTTTTTAAAGGAATCGGAAGTTGAAAACAGGCCACTGCAGCCTGTTGCCCCTAGGTGGAGATGTTTTCAAAAGTATCACAGTGGCTGGACAACCCCCCGTGTGATCAACCACCCTCCTGGCCCGTGGGGAAGATCGAAGATCCGGGCTCAAGGTCTCGCCCAAGTATCGAAGACTGGAACAAATTCAGAGGCACAGTGTCAAGAAAGTTGGGACTCCAAACAGAAGCTATGCTGATATGCAGGTTTCGTGCAAACGCATGCTCGTTGTGCTTATGTACAAACATCCTCATGGGTGGATATAGTTCTTTATCTTTGTAGGCTTGCAAGCCGTGTTGGACATGTCAATTGGACCGCAAATCCTCCCTGGATTTGTCCCCGTCCTCCAGCAGCTGCAGCAAAGGTGGAAGCTCCCAGCAGTCGCCGCAGAAGCGATTGTAAAGCTTCAGCGCGAGAGTCCTCTCAGCTGACTCGCGGTTGGGCGAACAAAAGCATTTGAAGGGTCAGACCAATCTCGGGAGACATTGAAGTGGGTTGTCATAACCCAGAATACTAAGCGCGTGCTAGGCTTGTAAATTAGCTGCCATAGGGCTTTTGTTCACCGCAGCCTGCTCGTCCCATATCAATCCCAGACATGTGTTCGCAGCAGGGGCTTGCCCAGGTCGATTCGCTGGTTTCAGGAAGATCCAGACCGCTGATTTGTTGCTCCTTTCAACATCCGCATCCACCATCTGACGCAAAACGCTCATGCTGAACATGTCTGTGTATTGTTTGCGGGATCCGCTGCTGAATGATTAAATCAGTTTGGAAAACAAAGTCATTGCAACTTCGCCAAGCGCAGAGTATCCATGGCGAAATCAACAACACTTCGCTGTACTCAGTTGTTCAGTGCCCCTGGAAAAAAGAAAAAGAGAATTGGGACCCTTCTTTAGTGGGGCAGCCACCAAAAGAAAGTTGGAAAAAAATGCCACCAAAAAGAAAGGGGGAAAAAGAATGGGTGCCACTGAACAACTGAGTGTAGGTTACTTCTGAACACCCGACATTCACCAAGAAACCCCTCGGAACGGAGACTCTCCGTGTGCCACCGCCTGTTGCGTGACGAAGCGCCCAATTCGGGGTCTCTTCGGTCTGTACGCTGATCCCAAAAGGGCACCAAGCCCAAGCATGCATTATGTATCTCTAGATATATATATATATATGGTACGCCCCCCCTGGTGCCCAGGTGTTGCTTGATTTCAGTCATTTTGTCAGGTAATTTTGCAGTTTCTTGGCCAAACTTGGGAACCAAGGAAGGGGGGTGTGCCAAAATTATACAATTAAGAATTCTGGACCCAAGATTGCTGCGAGACGTTCAATGTGACAATCTGGAATTAAAAATTCAATATTTCAAAACAATCTTTTCTGAAATTCTGGAATATTGAATAGTGCATCCCATATTATGTTCTGGTATTTTTTTAAAAACAAAAAACTTGGATTCAAGATTCAAGATTCAATATTTTAAAATAGTATGTTTCTAGGAATATTGAATATTGAATCTCATATGTTCATATTTGTAAAAACAATTTTTAGAAAATATGGGATTCAAGATTCAAGATTTCAATATAATATTTTCTGGAAATCTTGAATCCCAGATTATTATTATTATTATTAAAAACAGGTTTGTCCCAATACTCTCGGTGTTCAATAAGACTCTCGAAAAAGCTTTCCCTCAAATATTTCAATCTTGAATCTTCAGTCCAGTAGGTTAACAACGTCGAAGTTTTAGAACAACTTGATCATTTTTAGGGTTTGACCAGAATGGATTATTCTCAGGAAAGTTGTTGTTTGTGCAATCTATTGAATCCTCAATCCAGTGGCAAAGCACTTTCAAGTGTGAGAAGAACTTGAATGTTGTTTGGGATTGGCCAGGATTTCCATCCAGTAGTAAAATACTTCCAAGTGCTTTGCGATCCAGTGGAAACATAGACAAACTTTCAAGTGCTTTTGGTGAGCGGGTTGCTTCATGTTGGCTATGAAGAATGTTGACCCTTTTCCAGGAGGTAAGCAAAGGCGGGTGTAATGCTCAAAAACACTGTACTCTACAGTATTGTATGAAGAGGCGCAGGATCACTAGGGGTGCTATATCTGTATGTATGTATGTATGTATGTATGTATGCATATACATATGTATGTATGCTCACACACCGTCACCCGCCCCCCTCTTGAACTACCTCTCCACATTTGCTCATCCACTACCTCCGCTTTTTGAGGTAGAATGAATTTTGTTTTCCTGCGCAAATAGAACTTTAAATGCGACTGATTTAGCTAGAATCCCTGTTTCGAGAAAGTTTTAGAATTTGAACCTCTCTTCCCTTGAAATTTGCTTTTGGAACACCGTCTAACCTTTCTTATGCTGCAACCAGGATGTAAATAACACAAGTCGAATTTCGAATTTCCTTGTAGAAGTCCCTTAAATGTTTAGCCACATTTAATATGAACAAACGATTTGAGAAGTAGTCTCTATTTAATTGCTATCATGAAAAGCTAGTTGAGTTGTGTTCGTATTAGATTATATCTAACACTTAAATTATATTTGGGAATAAACTCCTAACTTCTTTTGTTGAAGATTAGTTGGAGTTTGCCCGAAACTATACTTATCCGCCGACCCCTTCTCCTAAGGGGAGGCGAATGGGAAGGGTGGCGACAAGATCGTCATCATGATAGTCATCATCTTGTTTTTTCGACTTCAATTGTAGCTCTGATTTGAGATGCAAAAAATGCGCGGACATGCTAAGCAAATCTTCCAGGAAGCAAAGGCATCCTTGAGTAATTTGGGTGGCCCTAAATGGGTTCCAACAGATGGGTTTTAGTTTGCTTTCTTGCTTGGAAGCCAGAAAACAAGGCACACAGAGCCATTACACACAGACTTTGCGCTGTTCAACTTTTAGAAGTGAGTTTTGTTTTGGCACCTCCCTTGGTGCAAGCTGGGAACCCGTTTATTGGACCCCGTCAAGCAGAGAGTCTTCATCGGATGGCCAGCCTTGCCAGCGCGCCTTTGACGGGGAGCGTCATGCTGAAAGAGTCTGGCGTGCATTCGTTGAAGGGTTCCAATGAACTCAAGAACAAAAACGGCGACAGCCGCTATGGATGGCTAGTTCCCCGAGCAAGTTGGACTTCAACAGGGTAGCTTGTTTTCCCCTAAGAGGGGACACCCTGGGTAGAAATCTATCTTGGGTTATATATATATATATATATATTTCGTATGCACTTCGCTCTGGATTCGACTCGAAATCCGACTGTGAATGGATTTTCCATCTGTGTCTTCGTTCAGGAAAGGCTGCCCTCCCCACAAAGAAACTGAGGAAAGCCTGGAGGCTTCCCTGCAACAAATTCTCGAGCGCCACCTTCTTGGCGGATCCCGGCTGGTGGCATTTTGGGCTGGCACGAGTTCCAAACGCAAACCTGCAAGGTTCGAATCTGAGAAAGCATGCATCATGTTGAAATGTGACCGATATCCAGTTTCAAAACACAAGTGAGCAGGTTTAAGTGGAACTCTCTGCGCCTTTGACCATTTTCGGTTCGAGGCAGGGCGAACAGAAACCTGGTTGAGCGATGTTCACCAGAACTAATCGAAGGGTCTTGACTCTTTACGCTTGACTGCCGGTTCTTTGAACAAGCGTGATCTTGGATGAGATGGTCGCAAGAGCTAAGCTAGGTCTGCTGCCGCCAAGACCACTAGCAAGACGCAAATTCCAACAGCAAAGGTGAAACCGTTCTGTGCACGGGATTACCTCTATAAGAGACCATGCTCTCGTGATATCTTGCACTCAAACCCATCTCCGTGCGCGGAAAGAACGGGAAACAACCAGACGCCTGAACAGATGAAACCATTACCAACTGCCCTGGCCGGTAGGCGAATACCTTCAGGTATGGCGGGCCCCGCCCCCAGCCGCCAAACACGTTCAGACCATGCGTTATCGTGTGTTGTTTCACGTTTTTTGTGTTTCAAAATGGCTTAACATCGTTTTGGGGGGGGTACCCCTGGGCCCAACATAGCTCCCAAGATGGCCCAACATAGCCCCAAGATGGCCCAACATAGCTCCAACATAGCCCCAAGATGCGCCTTGAAGTTATGTAGCTATGTTGGGGCTTGGGATTAGGTTGGGCCGCCTTGGAGATATGTATGGGCCATCTTGGGGGCTATATCCGGGCTAGGTTGGCGCTATGTTGGGCCATCTTGGGGCTATGTTGGGCCATCTTGGGGCTATGTTGGGCCAAATGTTGTCGCCAAACACAAAAAACGTGGAAACAACACACGATAACGCATGGTCTGAACGTGGTCGACGGCAGGGGGCGGAGCCCGCCATCGGGCCAGCAGGCCGTTTTGGGGGGGTACCCCCTGGCCCAACATAGCTCCAAGATGGCCCAACATAGCCCCGAGATGGCCCAACATAGCGCCAAGATGCCCCAACATAGCCCCAAAGTGGCCCAACATAGCGATGGCCCAACATAGCGCCAAGATGGCCCAAGAGGCCCAACATAGCCTTCAAGGTGGCTCGCCCAACATAGCCCCAATAGCTACATAACTCCAAGGCGGCCCAACCTAATCCCAAGCCCCAACATAGCTACATAACTCCAAGGCGGCCCAACCTAATTTTCAGGAGGCCCCAACATGGGCCAATCCCACGATGAACCGAGCCGTGGGCAAAGCCCCAAGTGGCCCAACATAGCCCTCTCTCGTCCATGTTCCGCTGTGGCGTTACACAGACATGAAGGATGCTGCCGCGGTCCCGGCCATCCTTTCTTTTGTAATTCTGTGCCCTGCCTCCTTCTCTATCCATCTCTACCCACCCCCCTGTCTTCTCCTTTCGCTACCTTCTCCCTCCTTCCGCCCCCTCCCTCCTTCCATCCTTGTCTTTGTTGTTGATACCTGAAGGTATTCGCCTACTGGCGAAGGGCCTTCGGCCGGGCCAGGGATAGCTATGTTGGGGCTTGGCAGTAGGTTGGGCCGCCTTGGAATTATGCAGCTTTGTTGGGGCTCTGTTGGGCCATCTTTGGGCTATTGAGGGCTATGTTGGGCCTCTTCAAGCCATCTTGGCGCTATGTTGGGCCATCTTGGGGCTATGTCGATCTCGTTGGTAGCTGGCACTGGCAATGAGACTTCTTTGCAAGCACTCTGCAGTTCGCTCCAATTATCTCCTTTGCCGGTGAGGATGTGTTGCACTTTCTGCAGGCCTATCCGATTGAAGACTTGCTCAACGAAAGGGCTAACCTGTTGCAAAGGAATTCCAGAATTGATACACAGTTTCGCAAGCTCTGCTTTAACTGACAAGATGTGTTCTGTCTTTGCGCCTCCGCCATGAAGTGGGACAACCAAGTTCAAGGTACACCTATCGTTGCGCACAAGGGCAGAAATGCACTGATTGAAACTCTGCGATCTCCCCAAGGCGATCTGCGGGCATCTGGCGAACCAAGAAGCGGCATGTTCCCACACTTTGGCAATATCACTGAGTTGCCTATCGGGCGGGAGCGAGACTTCGATCTTAGCATTGTTCAGGAGCTTAACAAGCACGGTTATCGGTGTGTCCTCACTCTGTTCTGCCCAGGTGATGCATGCAGTTCGGAGAAAGCAGGCAAACGTTTCATCTACTGCTCGAAAGGTGATTTCAAGAGCAGTTTGCGCATACGAACACAGCACGAGCAAGGAGTCAGCTTCAGTCAAGCCTGGCCAACATGTGATGCCTGCTGATTGCCACGCTTGCATTAGGCCGGAATCTTGCAAGTAGTTGACCCGCTCCCTCACTGCCGGGCATTTCCCCTCCAGGTTGGATAGTTCAGCACGTCACTAAAATTGCCGTACATCTGAGTCTGCCCACAAATCCCGGGAACTAACGGGAATTAAAGGAAAAGGAAATGAAAGAAAGGGAAGGGCACCTTGCCCAGTGGCCGGCTGTGTCGCGTCAGCGGCCACCCAACGTGATCGATGCCGCCCTTATAAGGGGCGAAGGATTTGCGGATTGGTCTAGGCGACTTTCGAGGAATTTTATAGCATCTCCCCGCGGCGTCCAAAAACGAGTGTGTTTTGGGGTTGCCTAATACTGGACAACACCCCCAGCACTGCCAGCATCATTCAGGATGATATGGATGATGCTATGCATGCTGGCGATGCAAAATAAGGGGCGGTACATGAAGGGGAAACGCAGGAGAAACAGGAGTGCATGGTCGGAAGTGAAGGGCATTGCAAGAAAATGAAGACGGCCCTGGAGAGAAAAGAAAATGGAAACTGCAAGGAGAACGTGAAGGGACCGGAGGATGGGAATGTGGGAAACGAAGAGAAACTGCAGGGAAATGAAAAGATGTGCAGGCGGGAACCAAAAAGAAGAAAGAGAAAGGACTGCGAATGAAGAGGCAATTAAGGGGAAAGGAAAGGAAGTGAAGGGAAATGCACGGAAACTGTCGGACATGCAGGGAAGACATGCAAAGAAAGTGAAGTTGAAATCCCGGGAACTAACGGGAATTCAAGGAAAAGATTGCAAATCAAGGGAACTGAAAGTAAATATTCTCATGTAGCGCCTATTTGGAAAGGTTTTGCTTATACAAGCTGTAGTTGAGCAATGTTGAGCATAACCACATGTTTGAAAACTATATCCTCACCACATTATATTCAAAACTCCAATTCTAGTTGAAGTACAATCCTATTTGGAAAGGGTATCATGTTGGGGCATTTCGGATCTTGCCATGATGGACTGCAAGCCCATTCGTCTGCGCGTAAAATTTATTCCAAAAAAACTAAACTCTACAGCCCGCGCGCTGAAATCAAGCAAGACCTAGGCACCAGAAGGGGGGGGCGTAGCATGTATATATATATATATATATGTATGGCCATGGGTCAAAATCTCTTACCCGCAATGAACATCCGATTCAATCCAACCACTAAAATAGGTTCTAAAATGGGTGGTGAATTCACCTACCCCAAAGTGGTACCATTGGTTTTGACCCACAGCCACATATATATATATATATATGTATGTATTATTATATATATGTATATATATATATATATATATATATCTGCTGTAATATATATATATATATATGTATATTAAGTGTGATTTTGTGTATGTTATATACGATATAGAGACCATGTAGGGCACCAGGCCTCGCGCCCTCATCCCAGGACAGCAGGGTCGCAAGCCGCTCCTGTCGGGTGTGTTTTTTCTGTCCGGTATCCTTCAGACCTCGGTTCAAACAGAAACGAGCAGAACCACATCCTCGAGTCCTCCAGATTTGAGAGGTTAGAAGAAGTTGGTACAAATTTTATGTTTTCTGTGGTCGGTTTTAGTAGGGGAACCGAATCTCCCCCAGAAAAGAATCGGTAACAGGGCACGGAACCAGGAAAACCTAGACATTGTTTGGGGGTGGATCAATTTTGAGACGTACCCAAATGAAACATTGACACGTTCACCCCAGGGCACTACAGGGGGACCTAGACATTGTTTGGGGGTGGATCAATTTTGAGACGTACCCAAATGAAACATTGACACGTTCACCCCAGGGCACTACAGGGGGACCTAGACAGTTTTTGGGGTGGATCAATTTTGACACGTACCCAAATGAAACATTGACACGTTCACCCCAGGGCACTACAGGGGGACCTAGACATTTTTTGGGGTGGATCAATTTTGACACGTACCCAAATGAAACATTGACACGTTCACCCCAGGGCACTACCTAGACATCAATTTTGAAACCATTGACACGTTCACCCCAGGGCACTACAGGGGGACCTAGACATTTTTTTGGGGTGGATCAATTTTGAGACGTACCCAAATGAAACATTGACACGTTTGACACGTTCACCCCAGGGCACTTTTGGGGGACACGTTTTTGTTTGGGTGGATCAATTTTGACGTACCCAAATGAAACATTGACACGTTCCCCAGGGCACTACAGGGGGACCTAGACACAATTTTGACACGGGACACGGACACTAGACATTTTTTGGGGTGGATCAATTTTGACACGTACCCAAATGAAACATTGACACGTTCACCCCAGGGCACTACAGGGGGACCTAGACATTTTTTGGGGTGGATCAATTTTGACACGTACCCAAATGAAACATTGACACGTTCACCCCAGGGCACTACAGGGGGACCTAGACATTTTTTGGGGTGGATCAATTTTGACACGCACCCAAATGAAACATTGACACGTTCACCCCAGGGCACTACAGGGGGACCTAGACATTTTTTGGGGTGCATCAATTTTGACACGTACCCAAATGAAACATTGACACGTTCACCCTGGGGTGGATCAATTTTGACACGTGCCCAAATGAAACATTGACACGTTCACCCCAGGGCACTACAGGGGGACCTAGACATTTTTTGGGGTGGATCAATTTTGACACGTACCCAAATGAAACATTGACACGTTCACCCCAGGGCACTACAGGGGGACCTAGACATTTTTTGGGGTGGATCAATTTTGACACGCACCCAAATGAAACATTGACACGTTCACCCAGGGAACTACAGGGGGACCTAGACATTTTTTGGGGTGGATCAATTTTGACACGTGCCCAAATGAAACATTGACACGTTCACCCCAGGGCACTACAGGGGGACCTAGACATTTTTTGGGGTGGATCAATTTTTTTGACACGTTCAGATCATTGAAACATTGACACGGGCACTGGATCAATTTTTTTTGACACGTACCCAAATGAAACATTGACACGTTCACCCCAGGGCACTACAGGGGGACCTAGACATTTTTTGGGGTGGATCAATTTTGACACGTACCCAAATGAAACATTGACACGTTCACCCCAGGGCACTACAGGGGGACCTAGACATTTTTTGGGGTGGATCAATTTTGACACGTACCCAAATGAAACATTGACACGTTCACCCCAGGGCACTACAGGGGGGACCTAGACATTTTTTGGGGTGGATCAATTTTGACACGCACCCAAATGAAACATTGACACGTTCACCCCTTTTGTCTGTATTTGAACTAGGCATCATCCTTCCTTGAATGACGCCAACCTCCCTTAGCTGGACACGAACAAACACCCACCACCCCCAAAGCGGAGAGAAAGAAAAACGACAGCGGTTGACTGAGCACCGAAAAACCGGCAAACCGCACCCCCAAACCCCAAAGCCCTCTTGCCGCAATATGGAACCCCACTCAAAACCTACCCCCCGCCACACCCCACCCGGGCCCCACCCAACCCATTTTCCACGTCCAAAGAAAGTCCTGCAGCGTCCATCCATCCTCCAGGCGTCGATTGGACCTTCGCTTCTCCACCGGCTGCTCCAGGCTTAAGCCGCTCGTTCCTGCGAGCCGATGGAGGTTGTTGGGCCAAACGAGAGTCCTGAAACCTCTTGACACACATGACATGGGTGTGGGTCAAAAATGGGGTAACCCTGGTAAATGGAAACATGGACTAAAACCTGCGCCCTAGTGGTTTAATTTTGACCCACACCCACATGGGTG
This sequence comes from Effrenium voratum, assembly GCA_963377175.1. Classification (NCBI taxonomy): domain Eukaryota; class Dinophyceae; order Suessiales; family Symbiodiniaceae; genus Effrenium; species Effrenium voratum. Next base: position 466,237 of record CAUJNA010003555.1, read on the forward strand.
TGGCTCAAGTGACGCATGTTTCAGTCTTTGGTTCCAATTACCAAGGTGCCATATTTCGGTACATGTTTTGAGCCACAACCACATTGATTTGGGTGGCTCGTCTCTTTCTTTGAGGAGGTACCCCCGATGTTTGTGATTTTGAAGGGAAACCGAAAGGGAAACCCACCATTTTGGGGCCACCCTAAAGAAAAAACACACCCATTTGAACACAAGAGCAACGATCTTGAAAGGGCAAATCAGATTTGTGGGCCATTCGAAACGAGCCGACGCAAAAAAAAGTGGACGGCCTTGGGACGGCTGCAGCGTCACCTCCGTCTCCATTGCAACTGCAGGGCTCCGCTCGACATGGCCAAGCGAACAAGCGACAGCAAGTCGGTGATCCCATGGGCTCTCTGAGCTGGGCTCGAACCAACAATCTGAAGCGACATCTGGTGGAAGCTGTGAGCAAAACCAAAGATGACCAAAGAGACTCGCGTTTCTTCTCGGGGCGGGCCATGAGCCCTTGCACGTGGCCTGCGGCTGCAAACAACTTGGTTTCGCCTTGAGCTGTGATTCTGTGACGTTCTCTACGTTAACATGCACTCTTGACTCACAAACCTGCAAAATCATCCCATGCATTCATAAAGCTGTCTATTGGTTTCCCTTGGAACCCGCCAATTCCGGAACTGCCCAAAGCGCGGCTGCGCGGCAAGCAAGCACTCAAAGATGCAGAAGAGCCCTGCAAAGCGCGTCCTGTTCACCTTTGGTACTAGGTCCTCCAGTAGAGAGGCTAGAATAAGCTTTTTTCTGCAGTCTATTTTAGTAGGGGAACCCTCCCAACCAAAAAAAGGCTAGCTGGGTAGCTGGTTGTAAAGCTTCACCCTCCCACCTTGCTCCACTCGGGAAGTCAGAACACAGCGACGTGCATTCTGGGCAAAGGGTTGTGGATGTTGTTCACAAAACGCGAGGGAATGTAGCTAGGGATTCCCTTTCAGAGAACCATAAGGGATGGTGTTTCTTGGGGGTCGTTCCATTTCTCATTCCCTGCGTATCGAACCAGCAAGTTGCTTTGCCCTCATGCGCGAGTTTCGCAAGTTGGAAGTTGAAAATCGTGAGCCTTCGATAGTTGGGGTAACCAAGGCTGGCAAGGAACCATTCTCAAAGCCAAGTACCTCAGGATGGTGTTTCAATAAACAACTAGATAGGGGTTTCGAGTACTTCCTTGAAAGGCACTTGAATCATCCTTTGTTGCCTCTTCTGAAAGAACATCAAACAACCTTACTGACGACTCAGCCGCTCAAAACACATGATATGAAACAAAGGCCCCTCATCGAGACTGATCATTGCACCCTCAGTAGATTTTCCTGCGTCCATGCGGATCGGTGTCCGCCCACAGTGTTCGAAGCTACAGCCCCCCCTCCCCCCAATTATTCGGAGGTGCGGGTGGGGAGGGCTTGCCCCTCACAAGTCCTGCACAAACTACGCAAAAAGGAACCGCGTGTACCCGAAAAACCTCAACCATTACGTGGGCAAACATGAACCCATCAGCCAAGATCCTGAGCAAGAAGCACATAAGCCGCATACAGATTCTACAAAAACATGAAGACTTGGAACTTCACCAGTGCCTAACCATCCCCGCGCTGCAAACCCCTGGCATGGCCGCCACTCCTCCCCTGTTTGAGAACATCACACACACACAAACCCCTTGGTTGCGGGGGTCTATCAAAGGTAAACCCTGCAAACAGCAAGCAACCGAATCGAAACCGATTCAACGGGGGGAAGTGCTTCTCGTCCACTGTGTCGGAGGCGTCTTGCATCCTTGCGAGTAGAAGCTTGATGATTCCCTCACGCGCACGACCAACTCTGCTGCACCCCCGCCCACTAAACTCTAAATGCAAACAAAAATGCACCCATAGCTGTTCAGCAACCGCATGACATGCGGACTCCCAACTAGACCACGGTTGGCCCGAAAGCAGAACATCGCAAGCGAGGTCGGCCCAACGCTGCAGGATGCGTTCTTTTTCCCTACACGAAGCATTTGTGAAGCAAGCGCGAGACAGCACCAGGCAAGGTGCTCTGCGCAAACTGGTCGGTGCAAGTTGGTCTGCGCAAGTTGCTCTACGCAAGTTGCACTGTGCAAGTTGCTCTGCGCAAGTTGCTCCGCGCAAGTTGCTCCGGCAAGTTGGTCCCTGCAAGTGGCTCCCTGCAAGTTGCTCTGTGCAAATTGCGCTCCCTGCAAGTTGCTCTGTGCAAGCTGCTCTGTGCAAGTTGCTCTGTGCAAGTTGCTCTGCGTAAGTTGCTCTGCGCAAGTTGCTCTAGGCAAGGCGCTCTGCGCAAACTGGTCGGTGCAAGTTGGTCTGCGCAAGTTGCTCTGTGCAACTTGCTCTGCGCAAGTTGCTCTGCGCAAGTTGCTTTAAAATGCAAGTTGCATCTTGCGACGCCCGCCCGAACCCGCGAGGGCCACCAGGTCGCAAAAAACCTCGAGTTTTTGCACCTCGACCACGCCGATCCCCGCAGAGGGTTGCGCGAGCACCGCAGAAATCGCAAAAAACCTCGAGTTTTTGCACCTCGACCACGCCGATCCCCGCAGAGGGTCGCGCGAGCACCGCAGAAATCGCAAAAAACCATGGGTTTTTGCACCTCGACCACGCCGATCCCCGCAGAGGGTCGCGCGAGCATCGCAAAAAACCATGGGTTTTTGCACCTCGACCACGCCGATCCCCGCAGAGGGTCGCGCGAGCACTTTAGAAATCGCAAAAAACCATGGGTTTTTGCACCTCGACCACGCCGATCCCCGCAGAGGGTCGCGCGAGCACTTTAGAAATCGCAAAAAACCATGGGTTTTTGCACCTCGACCACGCCGATCCCCGCAGAGGGTCGCGCGAGCAGGTTAAAATCGCAAAAAACCATGGGTTTTTGCACCTCGACCACGCCGATCCCCGCAGAGGGTCGATTTTCGTGTAGTGTCGTCGGCACTACCCCGCCGCCCTAAGAAGAGATTTTAACTCCTCGCAAGTCAATTGCACTTGACTCCTTGCACTTGCAACTTGCACTTGACTCCTTGCTTGTTTCAAGGAGTCATTGCAAGGAGTCATTGCAAGGAGTCATTGCAAAGAGTCATTGCAAGGAGTCATTGCAAGGAGTCATTGCAAGGAGTCATTGCAAGGAGTCATTGCAAGGAGTCATTGCAAGGAGTCATGAGAGCCATTGCAAGTTGCAAGGAGCCAAGTGCATGGAGTCAAGTGCAAGCGCAAGTGCACGGAGTTAAGTGCAAGTTGCAAGTGCAAGGGGCCAAGTGCAAGGAGCCAAGTGCAAGTGCATGGAGTCAAGTGCAAGTTGCAAGTGCAAGGAGTCAAGTGCAAGTTGCAAGTGCAAGGAGTCAAGTGCAAGTTGCAATCCTTGCCATGACTCCTTGCAATGACTCCTTGCAATGACTCCTTGCAATGACTCCTTGCAATGACTCCTTGCAATGACTCCTTGCAATGACTCCTTGCAATGACTCCTTGCAATGACTCCTTGCAATGACTCCTTGCAATGACTCCTTGCAATGACTCCTTGCAATGACTCCTTGCAATGACTCCTTGCAATGACTCCTTGCAATGACTCCTTGCAATGACTCCTTGCAATGACTCCTTGCAATGATGACTCCTTGCAATGACTCCTTGCAATGACTCCTTGCAATGACTCCTTGCAATGACTCCTTGCAATGACTCCTTGCAATGACTTTCATGATGATGATTCCTTGCAATGACACCTTGTAATGACTCTCATGAGAACAACTCAAGTGAACCCAGCGGAAGAACCCTTCGCCATGCTTTCGGGAAAATGAGAAAACTCAGATGGGGGTAGTGTCGACTTGGAGCACGATACTCACAAGGGGTAGTGCCGCTGTTCGTAGGAATGTACTTAGTTCGTTGTAGGGGGATTCCTCAGATTGGTATGTTCCTAATGACAGAGTTAAACATATATGTCCGTGAGGAACAATCTTCAACCAGTGTTCCCCAAAAGCAAGTTCTATGAGAGTTGAAGCGAGTTTTCACAAGACGTTGAAAACAGAGGGTCCCGTGGTAGCGACACCTAAAACCAGTGCTAAAACTACAAGTTTGAAGCTCGAAGCCATGATCGAGATGGCTGGAAGATTGCCGGAGTGCAAGCCCCAAACTACAAATTGACGCTAATTAAATTACGGGGGGGGTCCAAAAAATCGGGCAGGAGAAACCTGCGGCAAAAGCCTGGTTTCACTCTTTTTCTCCGGGTCACCGGCGGCTGTGGGGAAAAAAGACACACTTGTGTTGGTAGTGACTTGAAAGGAGCAAAAACCCCACCCCCCCAAAAAAAAAACAAAAACAAAGGGCACCACTGGCATAGGTGTCCATTTTGGGAAAATAGATATGGGTTTCCCCGGTATTTGGTTCAGGAATCGCCCTCTATGTTTCGGCCAAATCAACCAAAAAGGACACCTATGCACCCCGAAAAAAGAGCCAAGGGCACCACTGAGTCGGGTTAAAACAGACCACAGAGGCCAGCGAGGTGCTTTTTTCAACTTCTGAACTTCCGACCGAAAGCGCGCAACCGAGGCAGTGGTTGAATCTGTGGTTCGGAGGCCTTTTGCAGGAGAAAAGAGAAAAAATGGCGCAGTCTCTGTCTCCATTTTGCACCAAGCACCTAGTGCGCATTTTGTGGGAAATGAGAGACATGTCAGGGGTAAACGGCGTCTACCTTATCAAAACCGACAAGTGGAGCTCTCCGCATTCGCATTTACAACTCGCGAACCTGAACTAAGAACAAACTTGGAACCTCATCATGGAATCGCTTGTGTTGTCCCCAATCGGTGACACAATGGCCTGCTTTTGTGGATGTGTCATTTCTTCGAGGCGGTACTTCTTTGAGGGCTTCAATGGGAACCAAAAGGAACCACCATCCACATCTGAGACAAAGCTATAGCCTCCAGGCCTCTCAAGCCTCAATGCCACCAGAACTTTACCCGCAAACTGGCTTCCTTGCCAGGGTCCTCCCGCAGAGAGGTTCGAATAGGGGTACCCTTTTTTCTGTGCCCCACTAGTTGGCAGACCAATCCGTTACGAGAGATTCGACGCATGGCTTCCTTTTGGCTGCCTGAAATTCCCTCCGGCGCGGCGATCGGACCCTGCACGGGGCCGGAGAAAGCCGAGTCCTCTGCGTCTCGAAGCTAAAGAACTGTGGCTGGCCCTGACCTCGGAGATCGCATCCGATCAGAAACAGCTTTTTCTGGATCCGAACTGGGGATCCAAAGTGGTTGTTAAGCGGGAGTCCAAAAAGGTTTCTTGGGGGATGTTTGTGGGAGCCAAACGGCCTTTTTTCTTTCCGGATCCGAACTGTGCTTAGGGGGATCCAACCACTGGCCAAACACAAATGCCAATAGGTCACTGAAACCGAGCAAATGCTACTTGTGAAGCTTGCTGCAAACCTCTTTTGGAAGACCAAATCTGTTGGGCAGGGTTTCTGTGCACATCCATGCTTGGATTGGGAGGGATGGGGCAGCAAAATATTCTACAAATTGCTGGTGCTCTAAGGATGCTCTTAACGGAAACCATAGGGCATGTTTTTGTCCATGTACTTTTTTTGTTGAGCACCAGCAAAACAAAGCAAACTTTGTGATGGGGAGGATATACCGTACATAGCTGTTTCGTATGGACACACGCTGGCCCTTGATTCACAACCCATGCCCTTATTAAGAGTCTCCCTTCTATCTGGTAGTTGATCAGGGTTCCCCTGTAGGTTCCCGTTACAATCTCAGCCTACCAGGGCAAGCTCACCTTAAATTGGCCGAGGAGATGTTTAAAGCCACCGAGAAAGATTGTTGTTGTCCCGGGAGCCCTTCTCGAGCTTGTTCAAAGGCGAAAATGCTGGTGGTGGTTCTCTCATTTACACCAGGCATTAAAAGAAAGGCAAGGACCCAATTTGGATGACAATCCTCAGGAAAACCATGGTGCTTATCTGAACCCATATTGTTTTCTCACATAGATCCCTTCCGGTTCTATCCCCTGAGAAAATGGTGATATGAACCCGCCCTTCGCAGGCATAGTTCACCATCTTTCGGGTCCTAACACACACGCTCTGACTCAAACTTCTCCCAATTGGTTCTATGAACCCAACCCTTTGTTTTCCTGGTGGTATCTGAACCCCAGAAAACTCTCGGGACGCTGGGGCTCCCGGGCTCCGAAAGCGCACGAAGCGGCTCCGCAGCAGCGACAGGGCGGTTTCCACCTGGCGATGGTTGTGGAACCAAAATGGGTGTGATGAAACCGAAAAAGGGACGTCCATCCCCGTAAATTTAAAGGGGATTGATTCCCTTGGCACTGAACATGCCAGTAAAAGGATTGTTTTTTCGCTGACCATGTCCCAAAGCCTTGCCAAACAGTCAAGCAGTAGCACCATAGACTTCTGACCAACTTGATTCTGCCAAACGGTTCGAATTCCACAGGCCGGCACTGAGTAATGTTGACCCAGGATTAATAAACCCGTCCCACTATTAGGGGGGTGTTCCCTCCAAAAGTGGTCTGAATCCAACCACTAAAAGGAATTGGACACCCCCAATCAAAATCAACCAGGGGTTCTGCTTAGATCCGGGGTTAACATTATGTCTACATCTGGCACCTCGCCCACAAAAAATAAACCATGCCCCGCTGTGGGATTGAAAGTTGCACCTGGGGGCGGGGTGGTCTATCGTCACAACATGCAAACGAGTCTCAGCCAGCTGCAAAGGGCTGCCTCTATCTTACAAACAACACGAACCAAAAAGAAACAAACAGAGGGCAAGTGAACCCACAAAACACTGGACAACTAAAGGTGAAAGATCAAAGCAACCTCCATGTAAACAAAACTAGCTGCAACCAGGCAACTGTCCCTCAAACGAGCCACAAGGCAAGCCCCGCACAAAGCAACTCGGACCCGATATATCTCTCTCTCTCTCTCTCTCTCTCTCTCTCTCCGACTGAGCGTCCAACGCTCTCCTGCATGACCTTGCCCAGCTGCCCTGCCGGTCAATCGAGTTGGGGACCGGTTCATCGAGCGAGTTAACCCGAGGTCCATGGGAACCATCTTTCTACTGGAAGTGGAGAGGCGCTTTCAAGAGGATGCCATTCGAAATCCAGGCGTTTGAAGCAAAGGGGCATATCCCAAGAGACTCCTAACTAGGTCCTCCAGAGCGGTTAGAACAAGTTGGTACCCGATTTTTTTCTGTAGTCTATCTTAGTAGGAGAACCCTCCCCTAAAAAAGGGGCAAAAGGGCACTACTGGGGGGACCTAGCTAAGTATCTAAGGAGTTAGTGATCACCTGTGTTGTTCATGGATTAATGGCTTGAGGTTGGCTCTTGCACCCCTTGTACCTCAGACCATCCGCACAGTGGGTTCGTAAACAAGACGCACGTGCACTTGTTTTCAGGGGGGGTATGATGTTAAAGAGGGAACTCCATCCAAGAGACAAACAAGAAACATCAGCGCACCACTGGACCACTGGACAACTGATCGACTTCGTAGTTCAACCAGTTCAAGCCTCGTATGTTGCGAAGAACTCTGCCGGTTGTGCGGTTGTGGAATAAATCAATGTGTACCGATGGGGAGCCATGCAGAGGACACGTGATGGTCCTTGAAGGTGGAAGGTGGTTCATGGTCCTCAACGGGCCCCCGAAGAGCCACTTGTTGCTTGCCATGGCTCCCCTTATCTCCCCTTGCCAGCGCTCTAAATCAGCATAAACAACAAATGAATCTCGGTTGCTTTCTGCACCCCTGCTAAAAGTTGAACACTTTTAGTGGTTTAGTACGGAAAACCCGTGAGTTGGCTCAAAAAGCTAAAGTCCGAACAGCCCTCGGCAAAATGCACCAAAGAAATCTTGCACGCGGAATGTTGCTTGCCAAAGCCTACTCCGCTGGCCCTCGGCAATCGCCTGTCACCGTCAGCCGGCCGCTGCCAACCTCACGCATGCCCATTAAAAAAGGTGCCGAAGCTCGGAGGCTGGATTCACCATGCTAGGTCCAGATTTGAGAGGCCAGAAGAAGTTGGTGCCCGACTCTTTCTTCTATTTTGGGGGAACCCTCCCGAGCAAAAAAGGGTCAAAGGGCACTACTGGGTGAGACCATGTTTAGTAAAAAAGATAATATATATTGGACATCCATTTCAAACAAAGATGTCACACCCAAGCACCTCAGCACCATTGTCACGAATGTCCGGCTTGCCTTCAAGAGAGCTCCAAGTTATGAAGTACACCGAATCAAGACTTGGTTGACGTTCAAAGGGGAGCAAAAAACTAAATTTTAGCAGCTAAGTGGGGATTTCAACCACTAAACCACAATAAGCTGTTTCCCAACAAACATGGAATCAAGAGCCCTTGATGTTCTTCGGTTCAGCGCTCCGCCTGCTTGAAACCCGTTGCCTGAAGGAGGTATCAAGCGAAGGTGGGGCTCGCGGCCGCGTTATCTTAAGGAGTCTCGTTCAGAAGCTCTTGGAGCATGGGGTTACGTATACCCATACGGATTTTTGGGTGAAACTGAAACGACCAGGGACATATGGACCGCGGGTTTTAGCCCTTGCCATTTGCCGGGGGCTCCATTTCGGGAACCTGTCTTTGACCCACAACTCGACCCAAACTGTTTGAGGAAACTTCTTTGGGTGAGGTCCCTTCATGTTTCCAAACTTCAGAATATACGCTTCTCTGTAAAGATCAACTTTCAAATCTGGCCTGTGCTCAGCTCCCCTGCTAAAAGTGGCGAAATCTGCGTGGGTTAGATGGACACTACCACTGAACCAACGAAAAACCACACCAAAACCCTTTGGAACCTGATATCTCAATAGAATTTGGCCCAGGCAATACGGTGTTCGACCACAGTGAAGATGTAGGTGGATTCATCAAGGTCTCATCCTCAAAAAAGGTGTTTCAAACCGCTTCCTACCCCCTAAAGCCCCTCAGATTGAAGTTTGAAGTTTAGCTCCCAGAACTAGCTTGAAGAGCTCTCAATTAAGAACTCCCAAAAAGAAGTAGCAGCTTGAGCCCCCAAGAAGTCCCAGAATTGGCTTGAGCCCCCAGAATCTGCAGCTGTAAGTCAGATGCCCAGTGGTCATGGGAACAAAGGGCATCCCGCCTTTTGCAAAAAAAGGTTGAAAAACGGAAGCAACCCACTGCCCCGATTTGCTTAAGTCCAGTAGTGATAGATTCCATTTAAAACCAACAGGGGAAACTAACATATATATTCTTAACCAAATGGAAGCTGGGCGCCCGGGGGAAGTTGGAAGGACTTGCCGCCTGGCCGCTGTTTTGGTGGCCTCGATAAAGAGCAGCTGGCCCCCCACCGAGCTCACGCTGAGGCCCATGGACACGCCTCGGAAGGGAAGCGGAACAAGCCGAAGAGAAGGGGCAGCTCCCAGGCCGAAATCGGCACCTGGAGTCTCCGTGATTTTGATAAAATGTGACCCCATGACCCTGGAAATGTTGGATCATGACCCCACTTTTTGAAGATTGTGGAGACTCCAGGTACCCATCCTTTGCATGGATCCATAGATGTATGACCAAGAGAGAGCTGAGAAACATGCGGAACAGCTTTCGCATGGAAACCGTTCCGGAGTGGTTTGTACAACGATCATCTCAAACACGCCTGGCCATAAGCGTCGAGAAGGGACGCGGACAAGCACGGAGCAAGCGTTCCTGCTAATGTGCTGGCGCTGTGAATTTTGGCCATTTCACGAGCATCCTCAGCGACAGCTAAACGGGTTGGGTCCTCATTTTGCACGCCTACAGCGTCGTTTTGCAAAATGGCGGAGATTCTTTGAGCGCATCACGCAAAATATAATTATTCATTCCAAAAAGCGAATGTCTAACAATCTTTCGGCACGCAGCCTCCGTCTGAAAGCATTGGATCCGAGCCTGTTCTCTGAGTGCATGAAAACAGGGCACGAAGCGAACCGCAGGGTCCAAAAAACGATTTGTGTCACCCTCCAACCGATGCCTTCCACTCACCCGTATGTTGCGAAAAAAAATCAAATTGACCTATGTTTTGATGGCCCCGAAGGAAGCCAAAAGCGGATAGAGATTATCTTCGCTTTGCAGACCAGTCTTTCCGAGTTGTGGCTGCCTATGAGAGAGAGAGAGAGAGAGAGAAACAAGAACTCATATTCATTTCTTGTAGCTTCACCCGGGAACCAACAAAAACAACAGGAACTCATTTTCATTTCTTGTAGCTTCACCCGGGAACCAACAAAAACAACAAGAACTCATATTCATTTCTTGTAGCTTCACCCGGGAACCAACAAAAACAACAGGAACTCATTTTCATTTCTTGTAGCTTCACCCGGCAACCAACAAAAAAAACAGGAACTCATCTCATTTTCATTTCTTGTAGCTTCACCCGGGAACCAACAAAAAAAACGAGGAACTCATTTTCATTTCTTGTAGCTTCACCCGGGAACCAACAAAAACAACAGAAACTCATTTTCATTTCTTGTAGCTTCACCCGGGAACCAACAAAAAAAACAGGAACTCATTTTCATTTCTTGTAGCTTCACCCGGGAACCAAAAAAAAAAGAGGAACTCATTTTCATTTTTGTAGCTTCACCCGGGAACCAACAAAAACAACAGGAACTCATTTTCATTTCTTGTAGCTTCACCCGGGAACCAACAAAAAAAACAGGAACTCATTTTCATTTCTTGTAGCTTCACCCGGGAACCAACAAAAAAAGAGGAACTCATTTTCATTTCTTGTAGCTTCACCCGGGAACCAACAAAAAAACAGGAACTCATTTTCATTTCTTGTAGCTTCACCCGGGAACCAACAAAAAAAACAGGAACTCATTTTCATTTCTTGTAGCTTCACCCGGGAACCAAAAAAAAAACGAGGAACTCATTTTCATTTCTTGTAGCTTCACCCGGGAACCAACAAAAAAAAACAGGAACTCATGTTCATTTCTTGTAGCTTCACCCAGGAACCAACAAAAAAAACAGGAACTCATTTTCATTTCTTGTAGCTTCACCCGGGAACCAACAAAAAAAACCGGAACTCATTTCATTTCTTGTAGCTTCACCCGGGAAACAACAAACAAAAACAGGAACTCATTTTCATTTCTTGTAGCTTCACCCGGGAACCAAAAAAAAAAGAGGAACGTGTAGCTTCACCCGGGAACCAACAAAAAAAACAGGAACTCATTTTCATTTCTTGTAGCTTCACCCGGGAACCAACAAAAAAAACAGGAACTCATTTTCATTTCTTGTAGCTTCACCCGGGAAGCAACAAAAACAACAGGAACTCATTTTCATTTCTTGTAGCTTCACCCAGGAACCAACAAAAACAACAGGAACTCATTTTCATTTCTTGTAGCTTCACCCGGGAACCAACAAAAAAAACAGGAACTCATTTTCATTTCTTGTAGCTTCACCCGGGAACCAACAAAAAAAAGAGGAACTCATTTTCATTTCTTGTAGCTTCACCCGGGAACCAACAAAAAAAACAGGAACTCATGTTCACTTCTTGTAGCTTCACCCGGGAACAAAAACAAAAAAAGGTAGCCCTAAAGGAGCCAACGATGCCAATGAACAAAACCACCCGTCGACCGACGCCGGGGAGCCGGATTCCAGGGGCACCCCGCCGATGTCCAGGCGCTCAGCCAGATTCTGAGCGCGCGGGTTGATGCCGCGGGGTTTGATTCAAGCACCTTTGGGATTCGCGGGGAAAAAGACGACCAGTGCGGTAAACAACATTTAGCATAACCCATAGGTCATTGCATAGACCTTGAAGGGGCTATGGGGAGGGGGCTAAGGATAAGCCCCTGCAACAGTGGCATCTCTGCCCACACTTCCCACACTCGCTCGCAATCGCATCGATGCATCGGGGGTGAGCTCAACTTCAGTTTGCAAACGGCAACAGTTCAATGCCGGGCTGTCCGCAGAAGCCCTTCCAAAACATCGACTTCAGTGAGTCAAATGGAAACTGCCGCTGAATCCTAAAAAACTCAAAGCTCCAGGGGATGGCTCGGAACCACCAAGAACCGGATTGTGCGAAGGTATGACGTCCAGAACGACAAGCAACGGGCAGCAGGCATACAGGCATACACCCCGAACTCATGCGATGCCGGCTCCAAGGGCGTGATGAATCACTCTTGTGAACTCTGGGTAGGGTTCGGCAGACTCTAGTCTTCTCAGATCCAGCTTGTGCAAACAAAGCTGGGCAAACGTCCAGCAACTGCAGCCGCAAACACCTTTGACACGCCTATCTGAGTGAATTATAATTATAAACAAACCTGAAACTTGCGGTGTTGGTTGGGGGGTTATTCCCCACATAAACCAGCATTTGGGGTGAATTCGGTCGTAGGTCGTTCTAGTTC
>CAUJNA010003555.1:481061-521061 GCA_963377175.1 Effrenium voratum
CCTTGCAATAGCCAACATCCTTTCGGAACCGTCCTCACCCCCCGGACAATATTCTTCACTCCGTGGTTTCTGCATGTTTTTCCGTTTTGGCCAACCCGCGGATATGTCGGTCTGTGCGCGTGCGTCCAATAAAATGGGTGACCTCTACACTGTACACTTTGCTGGTTTCCATCCGAGAGAAGCCTGCCGAGCTCATTGCACTCTCATGTAAGATCGAGAGCGTTCTACGTCAGAAGTCATGAGTTGTGAAAATGAATCAATCTGTCTAAGTGAGACGGTCATCTAAGTATTGATCTTGCCGGCCCTTAAGATTTCCGCAAACCAGGTCTTTTTCGTCTTTTGCAGATCAATTTAGGCGGTTAGTTTTGGATATTGACACACACGCACACACCTTTCAGCACATCCGGGTGTGTCGGGCCGTTTTGTTTCTGCCTGACACTGCCTGAAACCCACACGCGTTGCGCCCCGCGCGTGCCCTGCCTCTCTGGCCGCTTCCCTGCCCAAGCCAGTAGGCACGTCCACGCCCTGCAGGAGACGGCTAAGCATCTCATGGCAAACTCTAGGTCCTCCAGTGGAGAGGTTAGAATAAGTTGGTACCCGTTTTTCTGTAGTCTAGTTTAGTAGCGGAAATCCTCCCCAAAACAGGGTTAAAAGGACATACTGGGGACCTTGTAACTTATACAACTCCAAAAAGGCCACCCTAAAAGGAGATCCTTCCAGTCATGGTTTAATTTGTTTGGTATCCACGTTGACCTGAAAGGGAGTATGTTTCTATCCGCTGACTACAACCCCACATCACTCCACACACACACACACACCCTAATTCATATACGCCGGTACTGCGGCTGTTTGTGCTACTCAACCCTCTTCCCCTCAAGGAAGGCTCACAAGGAATCATTCCCTGGCTGGAATCATTCCCTCCACGTCTTCAAGCCCACTTTCGAAGATCTTGCCCAAGAAAAGGGCCGTTCATATTGCCCAAGAAAGTTGGAAGTGAATGGCTTTGCTGGTTGGCGCAGCTTGGCATGGTTGGAAAGTCGCCTTTGGAAAAAGAAGCCGTGAGATGGAAAAAGAAGCCGTGAGAGGGGAGCGACCGATCGGCTCGCAAGGTTTGGGTCATGACCAAGAAACCCATGTCGAAGTAGGTGCGTCTTAGGCGCAATGTTGACGTCTGATTCAGTAACTGCCAGATTAGTTACATTGAACCACGTGTCTTTCGCACAAAAGCATGAACATCTATGTTTGAGCACAGAAATGAAGAATCCCTTCCAAACTCAGCCGCAGATTCCAAAAGGTTGGGCGCTTTTGGTCAAACGATGAGATCAAGCAAATATGCAAGTGTCCTATCCACCCAATCTTGGGTCTTAAGCTTCTTTGCTTCCGGACCTAACTCCGGGCTCGCATCTCCGTATAAACAACAAACAAAGTTGTGACTTGTTTCCGAGACTTCAGCCACAAATTTTGGAGACCCAAACGCTGACCTACGGAACTTCAGCACATTGACCACATGCTTAGCCTGCTGTTGCCCTTGACTGACTCCTTCTTGACCTATAGGGGCTTGCCACACCCGGGCAAAACTGGTTCCTCTTGGGGGGTGAGCGCTTTCCCCTTTCCCCTCAAACACTTTCAGGTGTTTCAGTGACGGACATGCAGCTCGCACATTGCACGGATGTAGCACAGCCACAAGTTCGATCTGAGCTCCGCAGGCTCCTCTGGTGGTACAAAAAAACGTGACGTCTTTCCAGGGGGAAACTCCGGGCGGTCCTACAAGCCAAGAGCAAAACCCTTGCAAAAAAATATCGCCCGTCTGAAACCACGAAGGGGTCCCTTGGGCAGGTGAGAACTCAAGCCCCTACTTTTAAGATCATTGCTTCCCCCACAGACCACACCAAAGGAAGCCGAATTTCAAACCTTGGGTGGTCTGCTTCTAGTTGCTAGAGAAACGTTGACCCAGGAAACCAACAAAAACCAGAATCAGCTTTTGCCATACATCTGTTCAACCTTGTCCCTCACAAATGAACCATAGAGTACTGGCGATGTTCACCTAAGTGGAGCCAGCCCACTTGGTCCTACATTAGATTCAATCTCGCAGGAGCACATCTATGTATATACATATATATATATATATGAGTAAACATTCCCTTGCGGTTTCCTTTTTGGCAGAATGGGCAACATAGCACCCAGACAATTGATCTTGGGCTGTTTACCCAGTGCGCCTGAAGCCGCAGCGCGGCCCAGCGGCAAAGCCTTCGATCGATGGATCTCGGAAGCTGGAAGCTCGGAGTGGGTCAAAACTGCTGGAACATGAGAAATTACTAACCCAGAAACAGTGGCAAATATTAGGTCAATGTACAGCATATTATTTGAACATATATTAAAACAGATGAGAAATTGACAGAACAAAGAACGGGCTTCGAAATCCCAGTGGTTCGACAATATATATTATATGTATTTCAAAATGATTGGCGTTCCATATGACAAACCTGTGCGAAATGAAAACACAGGGCAATGTGGTAGTGGGCATTTGCAAGGATTTCGGCTGGTTCAACAAGATTCAGGGAATCACATGCCACCGGTATTTGTGTGGCCGAGCCCGACACAGGGTGCGAACAAAACCTCCCACACGCATGTTTGGGCGATTCCCCCAAAAAACACCACCCAACCCAAAGAAAACCCAGCAGTCCAGTGGGCAAAGAGCTAAGCAAGTTAGTTCATCCTAAAGGAAATTCCCATTCAGTTTGCCCAAAAGGTGAGTCAGAATCCAAATCTGAGATTTCAGTGGTCTCAGAGCCATAATCAAATGGCGGCTGGACCTATAGGGCTTTCCCTGCCCTTCACTTTGGGCTTTGATTGTCACAAGCCTGCGGTTTGCAATATCGGTTTGCCTGTGAACGGCCAAAAAGGGTCCGTCAGCACAACAGAAAATAATATACCACTTGTCATGGGTTCGTCTTATAATAGAAATCGGATCCCCAAGAATTGGCTGATTTCCTTTGGGCTTCTTGAGAAAAAAAAAAAAAAAAACGCACCTCCAAATGGATGGTCTCCTCAAAACAGAGAAATGATTCGCTCCATCGGGAACAGGGCTCCCTATAGTTCCATCCTTAAAACATCACCCCCACCAAGCTTGCCACTCACCTTTCTTGGCCCAAGAAGGTAACTTTTAAAACCACCAAAAGGGACATACACGGCACCCTAAAGAATCCGGGGGGAAAACAAAAAAAACATGAGTACGAGATCGATCTGAGGCTTGCACTGGGCGAGCTGCCGCTCCAGGGACCTGGTCTGGGAATCGGCGGCAAGGGGCGGAAGCATCGGAAGCGGCGCGCGGGTGCTTTGGGTTCGACGGATTCTTGTTGAAATGGGGTTCGGAGCTGTAAAGCCAAGTTGAGTCATCATAGTGGGAACATAAAAAAAAAAAAAAAAAAAAAAAAAAAACAGCCCACTAAGGGGGGGGGGGTGGGGGTTGTCAAAGGCTTGCAGGAACATTTACAGGACTTGGCACCCCAAGGCATCGTCCATCAGCTGTTTGCCTCCAGAATTTCCTGTAACTCAACCCTTTGGGGTTGGGAAGTGTCATCGAATCAATCTTCAGCCCGGGGGGTCTCTATTTAATTTCAGAAAAGTTTTTGGGGTCTGGTGCAAAGTCCGGGCTCGTTGTCCCCGAAAACAGAAAGATGGTCAACATTTCGTGGACAACTTCCTGAACCCTGGCACATCGCCCGGGTTCATCTCGTGGCGCCGATTTTCCCCGCTCCTTGCCGTCGCTCTTTCCACACTGCGGTTTCCTCTGGTGGCTTTCTGGAAGGGCATCCGAGCAACGGAAGTTCCCGTCCACAGAAATGTGCTGGCCTATGCAGTGTCAGAGTCAGTCATACTCAGAACCTGGTACAAAAGGAATCCGCCACAATCTACCCACGTCAGCAATCAAAACAGCGGAAATTCGGAAAATACGCTTCTATTTGACTCCTCAGATTCAAGCAAAGTAATTGACGGCTCAGGCCAATCTTGTCTCAGAATGAGGGGACCTGCGTCCAATTGGTGTCCTCTTGGCATTTGTTTTAGATCTAGAATTTGGGCTGGAAACGCAGACCAAATGGGCTGCGCTGTCTGTTTGCCGTGGGTCAAGACTAAGGGTTCAAGGTGGTTTGAGGGTCTCAGCAACCTGATGTTGCCAGTTATGTGTGTATGTCCTGCCTCTGCTGGAGTGGCTGCGACGACTGCGCAAAACTCATCTACTTGCTCGAATGAGGCAAAAACTGATTTCTGCCCATGAATGAGTGGGTTCATACACCCTTCTTCATACTCCTTGGCTCGCTTACCAACCCTGCGCCCCGCGGTGCTCTTGTTGTTTTTGTGAAGGTACCACTCAGAGCCAACCCCTTTGCAGCATCAACCAGTATTAAGTAATCACTAATCAACTGGCTCTACACAACATAACACTTACCACGCCCGAATTCACACACCCATGACCATATCCTTCGCCCTAAAGCACGGACCGAACCGCAGTTAGTTGATGCCAAATTTTGACAAGCGCCAGTGTGAAAGGAACCTTCATCTTGCAGCAGCTTTTGTCCCCTCTGCAAAACATGCAACACTTTTTGTGGGTCCAATTCGTGACAATCCGAGCTGCTTCAACCAAACATTGTTCATGTCCTAAGATCCGAAACCACATAGCCAGAAAGCCATGGGCGGATCTTGGTCGCAACGGGATTGTAATATTGTATTCTGTTTCGCTTCTGCCTTATCTGGCTGGTTCAAAATGGGTCGGGTTGGCCAATCCAAGTTTCCATGATTTCAGGGAAGCCACGACAAAGGATCTGGACCAGTTCCTTGCGTAACTTGGGTAAAGATCTTGCGGACCTTTGAAAAAGCCCGTGTTTCATGTAGGCTAAGGGCCGTTCTGATCGCAACAGGTGGCAAAGCATTCTGCTAGACAGGCAAATTCGCAGCTATGTAGAACTTATACAACTCTGGGACGGCTTGTAAGCCTTGAAAGCTGTCAGAAACACCCCGGATGTTGTTTTTTCCAGTTGTTTCGCCCTGTCTGACCAACCTTCCCATTTTGGCCCCCTTCCACCCCTTCCACCCGTTCCCCGTGTCGCAGGCGTCGCAGGCGTCGCTCTCTCGCCTCACGCCGCTCTCCGCGGTCCAGCGCAGGATCAGCGCCTCAAGGGCCTCCGCCGTGAGCTCCAACAGCGGGGCCTGGGGCCAACTCCGAGCGGAGGGCCGCAGCGATCGCTGCGCCGATCGCTGATGCGAAGGAAGGAGAAATGGCCATCGTTGCCGCATGGCACTTGGGAAGTCTGAGAGGGTCGGTAAGGGAACAAACTCAGGCTTGATTTGGCCATGGGGCAAGATCCAAATCGGTGAGCCCCCAGTGAACATCCCAATCCAACCACTAAAATAGGTTCCAAAATGGGTGGTGCACCTAGCCCCAAAATGGGACCATTGGTTCTGATCTAGGGTCGGGATGGTTTTGAAGGGTCATTCCATTTCTCATTCCCTGAGCACCAGCAAGCTAAACAATCCCAAAGTGGTCCAAACCCAAAAAGTGACTCAGGCTGTGAGTACCAAACAGACCATGCGACTCAAGTTTAGCAAGCCCCCTGTGGAAAAAATGGTTGTTCTTTTGGGGACTCCTATGAATCATATGACTGTCCAGGTGAATCCAGCGTTAGCAATGCTCTTTGAGGATGGGGTTTGCCTGGTGACCTTGCTTTATATAATCAAAGACGGTGCTCGGTCTTTCAAACGCTTCCAAGAGGACATGTCCGTTTTTGTTCTTCTCTGTATCTCTGGGTTTGGTATGGTTGGTTCAGGGTCCAAGCAGTTCCTAACACTTGTCCGGCGAGCGAACATACGATGGTGAGAAGCATTTAAGTAACAAAGCTGGCCACAGCGTCGGGTGAGGAAGCAATTCATCGACCAGCCAAGCAAACAAGCGAGCGAATCGACTCGAATCGGATCAAATCGAACCAAATCCTATCAGCGCAAAACAAGCAAATCCATCCATTCATTCGTCCGTCCATCAATCCCTCCGTCCATCCGTCCATCCGTCCATCCATCCATCCATACAATCAATTGAATGAGTCACTCAACTTAGTCACTCGATCACTCAGCCAATCACTCGCTCAGTTGTTCAGTGACCCTGGAAAAGAAAGGGAACCTTTTTTGGGAAGACCATTTTAGTGGGGCAGCCACCGAAAAAAGAGAGGAAAACGGGAGCCACTGAACAACTGAGCTCGGTCACTCAGTGAGTGAGTCAGTGAGTCAGTCAAATTCAAATCAACTCGAGCTCCCGGCGCTTCCCTCCGTCTCCAGAGCGTGAAGCTTCCGCTGCTTCGGGAGCAAGTGGCTGGTGCTAATCGCCACCTATGCCAGCCAGGAGCCGCGGGGCGATGGGAGTCTACCGCGAAAAATGGAGCAAGGCCGTGGAAAACCTGAAAGTTCTAGAAGTGGATGGTCAACCCCCGTAGTTCCCCTTTAAATGGACCAAACGAAAGGAGGGGGAACCCAAAGAAGAGTATCTGGGTGTTCCTTCTTTTGGAGTTGCTTCCCTTTGTGGGTGTTTCAAAGGAAAACTCGAAGGGAAACCGTAAACACTTTGGGGTTGACCGTGCCCATCCATGCTAAGAAAAGGGGAACCTAGAAAATCAAAACGGGAATTCGAGGTCGGAACTCAATGAACAAGTGGATGTGTGCTTCTATTGGCAGCTTGAACAACGCTGTAGTCAATGACTGGCATGCCTCCGAGAAAAATGGGAACCCTTCCCCTGCTGGCTGCCGATCAGATTCCTCATTTTCGGGGATGAAATTCCTGTCAGTTCCCCTTGACACAGAAACAAAGAGACCTTCTCGGGACAAAGACACCAGGGCTGGCTGCACTGACGGATTGGCCAATCCTAAATCCTTAGTGCCTATTGGCTAGGTCCTCCAGTAGAGAGGTTAGAATAAGGGTACCCACTTTTTTCTGGACGTCTATTTTAGTAGGGGAACCCGCCCCCCAAAAAGGGTAAAAGGGCACTACTGGGGGAGCTAGTCAGGACACCGCACACAAAGAAACCCAAACAACTAGGCTGGCCGCACAAAAACACACACACACACACCAGCTGCCCAATGTCCAGTCAGGGTGCCCAAAAAAATGGACCTTCGCGAGTCAAATCGCTTTACTCTAGGCTCGCTCTTTCGAATTGGCCCAACATACGCAATGCCACAGCCCACGTGGCAAAGGCAATGACCAACGCCTTCTCTTCCACCGTGTAGCCAGAAAGGTCAATCACCTGGCGCGATGTGTTGCTTCAATGGTCAGGCTACTCGGTAGCTTGAAACCATGGCTACAACTGAGGCGTATACAACGAGCCTAAACTTACATGGCACAACCTCTCAAGTACACCAATGTAACGATATATATTCGCATTATTTTTCATATTTGGTCTCAACAATGCATGAGACCCCAGCAAAGACAATGCCAAACGAGGCCCTGAGAATGATGAAGGCATCTTGCGGGGGTTGTCGGGCCGTTATTTTTGCCTGCTGAATGAGGCGAGGCGCTGAGGCGATGCACAAAAGCCACAGCCGCCTTTCTGGAGCCCAAGTTGCGCATCTGTCCGGCCGTCTTGCTTCATGATTGGAGTCAGGGCTTATAAGCAATATAACTTTGCAGCTACCTAAATAACATTGCATAGATAGATGCACAGTACTACGACAAAAATACAAAATATTGCAACTAGCACAATGTGAGTGACCATCGCTTAAATGCTAATTGAACAACAATATCATGTTACGCCCCTCTCAATCACAGTCATCATTGTTTCCGCTTGACGCATCCTTTGTGTTCATACAGCCCTCCACATTGGTCAGGGCCCCGTATTGGCATACTTGACCAAGGGTTGGGTTGGGCCATATCCCTGGCAACACTGGTATACCCCCTTGGCCTATCCCAGTGGATGCCAGCTACCCTTACAGTAGGTAACCCTTCGCCATATTCCTTTCGGTTTTTATATCAGGTGGGAAGCCATTGGGTACCTATAAAATCAAGTAAATGGATCCACTGAGCATTGTTACGTCTCTTTGGCACCCCTTAGGGTGACTCTGTCGGAAGTCAATGCTTCTATTCCGAAAGGTGCCCCCTCGCCTCCATCCGGTCGAGCAAGGGACGGTCGATGGTGGAGGCGTCGTTGGCGGTGCAAATGAAGATCACGTTGGACCTGACTTCTCAGCTTGTCCCGTGGATCCCGGTTAATCCATTTACTAGGAAACTTGTCATCTCCCTTTGTGTTTTCAAAGGGCGGTTGCTTTGGTGACCGCTAAGGTATCTTGGCGCACTGCGTTGGATTGGTTTGGACAGGCTTGCAGTTGCTTCACCTAACTTCTGTTTGGTGAATTGGGAGAGTGGATTGGAGGGGGCCTTGCCCTGGGTCTCAAATGCTCAGCTACCATTTCCTGCTGAAATCAACTGGAGAAGATCCAACACTTTTAAGCAAAGGGACGCTTACTCGCTTGGGTAAGTGTCTGTTGGGGAGGTGTCTCTTCTGAAGAAACTTGTTACGGTTCAAGCACAAAGGACCTGCCAATCACGCAAAGGCTTGGGCTTAAACAAAGGGTGAACGAATGAGACAGACCGATCCCTTCTCCAAATGGCCGTTTTGTTTGGATCATTTGGACGACTCTCGGGTACATGAGGATTCAAAGGCCTTATAGGTCCTGTATGGACTCGACAAATGGTTAGTAGCCGTTCTAAAAACTATCTTCAAAATTGTCATCCAGAACACGTGCGGTGTTCCCCTGATCTCCCCTTGAAGTCAATCAACATGGGCTTCCCCGAAAAGAGCAACAATTATGTTGCCAAATTGACCATGCCAGCCCAATGTTCAAGCTAGGACAAGCCGAACAACCTAGAAAAATACTCTTCAAAGAACCTGAACCTTGCCACAAGCCAGATCCTGCGAGGTGGATCGCCAAGCTCCTGATACCTTGACCCAAACTGAATGTCCCCCGCTGCTAAAAGTGCTCTTCTAGGTCCCCCAGTAGAGAGGTTGGAGTAAGGGTACCCTTTTTCTGTAGTCTATTTTAGTAGGGGAACCCTCCCCCAACAAAGGGTAAAAGGGCACTACTGGGGGACCTAGTCTTTCAACTCCCTCGAAAGCTGGCCACAAAGAAGGAAGCCACTGCAACAAAAACCGGGGCTTCGCCCGAGGTGGAGACAGGTCGAAGGCCGTATTGAGGTAGTGATCCTGAGCAAGCGGCATTCGGTCTCCGAACTCCCGAAATCATTGCCCACGTTGCCACGGTAAAGACTCCGGCAGTGTTTCTTCAGTCACTGGTTGCTATTAGGCCTTTTGGGCAGTTTGTTTCTTAAGCTTAGAACCAAATTCAGTGGGTGCCGAGTGCTTTTTAATTTTGTGGTTACCTTTCTATGACCAGTTCAGTTTGTCCCAACGCAGGCCAACCGGGTTCCCTACTACAAATAGTTGGCTATTGGCAGCCTTTTTTGAGGGTACCCCCTTTTTTGCTGGCTTGTGAACGGAAACGAAAAGGGGCAACCACCACTTTTTGTGGGGGCGGGGTCCCCGAAACAAAGCCTCGCCCATTTAACTCCATCGAAGAAGTGCGATTTTAAACGCGGATGACTCGCAGCGAACCGAAAGGTCCGAGTGCGGAAAAGTTGTTTGGCGTCTGATTCCGCCGAAGCGAAGCCGGGAAGGGTGAATCAGTGAATCATGATCTCTTCTTGAGTGGGTCGTTGATCCCACGCCTAAAGTTCAACCTGAAAGTGCCATATTGCACGAAATCTCTCTAAATCCTAAAGTCGGAAAACGTCTAAGCAACCGTATGGACCTAAGCCGCCCAGTTCTTGCTCACCATCGTTTCGACCCACTGGAGGTTCAGCCGGACTTCCGGTGAATCGACCTGTAGGGGTCACTGGAGTTCCCCTTCAAAAGTTGCAATCTACTTGTCGTTTCCCCTGAAACTGCCACTTTGGGAGGTTTCAGGAAGGAACGTGGAGGAACCTTGGCTTGTGAGTTTGCTTGTTGCGGCGCGCAGAGAGACGCTCCGCATTCGAGAAGGAGAAACAGAGTCCAGACTGGCCCAACCCCAAATTACACCAATAATAGTATGTTCAGCTTGTGCATGAAATCTAGCCTACCGTGCCGAAATAGGAGGACCCCCAACATGTGTGGTTGCCCTTCTGCTTTCCATGTCCAAATCAAATTGAGAAGGGCACCCTCAAAACACACTATAGAGCATAGGTGGCCTTTTGGACAAATAGATGGTCCTCGTAAATGAAATGAAACCCATCTAAACCAGTGCCATCCATTTCAAAACAAACTAACCAAAACGTGACACCTAAGCTATGGAGTGTTTTGAAAGAAGCCCGGCAGGCCTTCCTTCTGTTCAAAGCACTTCTCGTGCCTTGAAGGTGGTGTTCTGCTCGGGATCCAAGATCTCCAGCAGCGTCGCCTCAGAAATCCGCTCCGATTTAAGTTTCATCGTGCTAAATAGGGGTGCCCCGAAAATGGCGGTGTTTCCTCCATGTCGACCTTTAAACAACCCCCTAACAAGGATATCCCCAAAAAGCAGATACCCAAATGGTGTACACTGGGATCTAACAAAAAAACATTGTAGAAGTGGACAAGAGACCGAATCACGAGGATGGCAGTCTTCCTTTTCCATCCCGTCCACTTGTACAATTGCTGCAATGAGGATAAAACAAGGAAATCCACCCGCAATTGTCAGTTTGAGAAGACCCACAACTCTTCATTTGAGCCGTGCCAAATACTCTTGTGTAAAAAGCGGTCCTATAAACTTGCTTTCGCGGACCCTTTCGCGATGCTTTCGCGACCCCATGTATTGCTTTCGCGGGCTTGGGTTTCTTTAGAATTGCTTTCGCGACGCTTTCGCGGCGGAGCGTCACACAGCATGCAGGCTTTCGCGGGTCTTTCGCGGCGGGACCTTCTTTGGTTACTTTCGCGATAAGCTTCCGCAAGCTTTCGCGGCCTGCGTTTTGGCTTTCGCGGGGATTCTATAGGACACCCCCCTTTACTACTTTGTATTGTCAGGGTTTCTGGCGCTGCTCATTTGAATCGAGAATTACTATGCTTCCACACCTGTGGCAAAATCCCCGAGCAACATTTGGTGAGGTCGCAAGCCCCCTTAGGTTGCCCATTGCCCAGATTCATCCCAGCACCCCCCCCCCCCTACTGCGCGCGGCACAAACCTGAAGAAGTTCAAAGAGGCTCCAAACGGAAACAGTTGCTGGATGGTCACGCACACCACAGCGGCCATCAGAATGAACAGTAATTAACCCCAATTCTGGGCCATCCATCATGTACATTTCAAGTGGGCTGCGGAGTCCCTTCTATTCAAACATCTGGGTGAATCAAACTACACGGATCACCCCATAGGAACAAGCTCTCTGAAAGGAACCTTGGTTGATCATTGCAGTAAGGCCCGCGGAGAATCGGTGAGCCATCAAAACCGATCGGATTTAAAATGGTGAACCATGTTGCATGCGTTTTAGCATCGCGCGGAGTCGCTCTGCATCCGAGAGAGACAGAGAGGTGAACCCAAATCCATGGTAAGGAAATGAAAGGCGGCCGCAACTAGTTCCGATCGGGAATGTCCTTGCTAAGCTTCCTCTACCCAGGTTTTGATTGTGGCTCAGGTGGCTATTGCTCTACAATGGTATCCTGCACGGCGTGGTCCTACTTCCTTTTCAAAGTGGCAACAGACCCTGGACCATAAGGAACCTACTTGCAAGAAACCAAAGGACACACGCAAAGGAGTGATTCGATTGGACCACGCAGAGCGGCTTCTCAGCCTTCCAAGGAATGCAGAAGCAACGTGATGTCACTGGCTTGAGGGGGGCCAGACTTGGGCAACTTGGGACAGCTGTCAGGCTCCGTGCCGCAACTCAAACAGCCCGAGCTAGCAATGGGGACGTCTCATTTGGGGACCTTGGAGCTGGTGCTAAGAAAGCCAACTGCAAAAGGAATCAGTCGCCAGTTTGGGACAGGGGACTTGCCCCATCCCAGGTGAAACTTCAAACTGCAAAGCTCGCCCCCACAGGGGTCCGTTCTTTTGACTGCCCCAAAACACACTTCAAAGGTGGTTGATTCCCCCAAAATCAGTGACAAAAGGGGAAGAATTGCTGGGAGAAAGTCTACCCCAAGGTCAGAAAACACGGTACCCGGCGCCCCCAAGGAACTTCTTCGCTGCCCGGAGAGACTAAAGGCGCGGAAGAAACAACTGGCACGTTGACTCCGTCAATGGTTACGTTGTCACAACATTGGCTCTGAACTGGGATCCTTACATTATACACCTGAATATTGCCTTGTACATGGTGGTTTCCCTTTAGTTTGGTGGAAAAAGCCATGTTTCAAATGGGCAAAATGTATCTTTAAGGAGCCCTGCTGAAACTTGGGGGGTCTTCCTTTTTTGGTTCCCTTCACTCGCACGGGGCTCGACGTGCACACGGCAGAGCAGTCGCGACTCAGCAGTTTCAAGTTTGATTCACCCAAATGTTTGAACAGAAAGGACTCCACCCTTCAAAACCCCCCAAAAAGGGCACCTTTAAAAATAATTAACACAACAATCGCCGCACATGGCTTCCCCCCGCCGCACATTGCCCTCCGCTGGCCAAAAAAACAAGCTCGTCCGCGCCTGGGGGTTGAACATGGAGTTCTGCGAGGTCTTGTCCACCTCATTCGAAGCACCCCCCAACTCCAGCTGCTAGCTGGTGCGATAGCCAGAAAATATGGGGGGGGGAGGGGAATGATCCCCATAAACCATCCCGTGTGGTTTCCTTTAAGGGAATCCCTAATCCCTGCTGAGCAAAAAGCAAGGCTTGAAGGTTTTTTCTGCCTTTTTCGACACTTGAGGTTTGGAAGGAACACGGGAAGCGGGCTTCTAGCTAGGTCCTCCAGCAGAGAGGTTAGAATAAGGGCACCCTTTTTCTCTAGACTGTTTTAGTAGGGGGGCCCTCCCCCAAAAAAGGGCTTAAGAAGGGCACTAATTACTGGGGAACCTAGCCAGTGAAAAGTATGTTCGTTAAGGATCACCCGCATCACGCGGCCGAGTCTTCTTTTGGCCAGGGGGCCCCCACTTTTGTTTCGGACGGGCTTGGCGTTTTTTGCCTCCAAGAGATTCCAGCCGGGTCGCTCTAAAGAAAACCGAAGGAACCCCAACCAATTTTCAGCACCTGGGCTTTGATCAACCCGGAAGGTCGGATTCAAAATGCATCGAGCATGCAAAGGAGGCTGAAGGGCAAAGAACCTATCCCCACCCCAAATCTGTTTTCCTGGGAGGGGTGATGGGCAAAACACAGTCGATGCGACTTCCTTATAAGTTCACTGATGCAAAGGTATGTGTGCGAAGAGCTCCCCAACAAGAAAATGCGACCAAACTGCCACTTTGTACCAACTGCATTATTTGCAGTGTAACATATAGGAGAGGGCAACGGCTTTTCCCGCCCAGTTCGTCCTGTGTGTTCGTCTGGATCCCTGCCCGTGAAGTTGCATCGCTCCAATCGTGGGTGTTGATGTACCAGAAGACAGCAGGAGTGTGCGGCGCGTGCTGTGACACTCGTAGGCCACCATCGGATTGGGGGCAGCGCGCCAGCTGCTTCAGGGCCTCCCCGAAGCGTCTTGTCTCGCTGCAGCTAGTCACAGCCCATGGCTGGCCTTCTGCGAATCTCTTTGAAAGATTACGTTCCTGATCTGACGCCCCAAAGGATGTAAATATGACCTAGGGTGATGCAACTTCTGGTGGGATCATGGTGCATCTAGATTCCAAAAACCTCCTTTGGGATGACACAACTGTGACGGGGGATTCCACGAAGAGAAAATTGGGTTCGAGGGCCTTGTTAGGGAGTCTCCCTGTGAACGGCTGATAGGGAAAGGACAAGTATGGCGGCTCATCGATATGACGCAATCTTTGTCTGGGAATTGTCCCTCGCCATGCAAAAATCGAAACCGGCCCCGCCCACCTTGGCTGGAAGGAAATGAGGCGTTGCCACAAACAAAACCAAAAGAATCAAACTCGCTGAGTTGTCGCCTTGGCTCACGCTAAGAAGGGAAACAACATGAAACTGACCATTTGGGCGGGTGCTCCAGCTTTGACAAGGTGATCAACATAAAACCAACCGTTTGCATGGGTTTGGGATGGGATTTCCAGCTCGCATTCTCAAGTGGGACAGGCTGCCTGAGGTCCAATCAGTCAAGTTCCATCGTAGGATAGGCTCCATTCCTCCCAAGAGCTTCTAAGGCCCGCATTGAGCTCGGGGAACGACAAGGAGAACCACCACTGATTAAGAATGCTGGGCTGCTCAAAATGGGTTGGGTCGGCCAACCTGATTCTCCATCATCCCTATAGAGAAGCCACCACAAAGGATTTGGACCGGTTCCTGGCGTAGCGCGAGGCAAGGCTAAAGGATTACATTTGAAGAGCCCAGAAAGGTGATAGGGCCAACACGAAGCTCGCTCACATGCGCTGAACTAGGTCCTCCTAGTAGAGAGGATAGAAGAAGTTGACACCAACTTTTTTCAGGACGTCTATTCTAGTAGGGGGCCCGAACCCTCCCAACCCCCCCCAAAAAAAATAAAAAAATGATTTTTTCAGAGCGGCCACCTCGCTGGACCTAGCTACAAGGTGTCTTGGAGACCCAGCGAGGCCTTTCTGTTCAAAGCTACTGCCGGTGCCTCACCGGGCCTCGTCCAGCAAAATCACCGGGTTGTTCACGCCCAGGGACTGGAAGGCCTCGACGCCGTCCGCGTACGGCCAGGCGGCAAAAATTGGGGGCGCCGGTGGATCGCCGTTGGATCGGTGGTTCTTGGCAAAAGCTAGAGGGTTTTGGGGGTGTTGGGATATCTGGGGATCTCTCATTCTTCAGTATCCTTTTGGGAATGGACCTATCCCCTTAAACTAAACAAGGCTCTTCCTTACTGAGGCACCAGCAAGTTGGGGCGCGGTCCTTTCAGATCTGTAAGCGTCATGAATTGTCCGCATGTGGCGCATGGGCCTCGTCCCGTTTTCTTGTCGGTGATGCTGCCTGGAAAGCCCAGCCGGAAACACAACATAGGCTTGAATTTGAAGGTTAGGCATGCCTGGAATAGAACGTGATCAGCTTTCCTGACTCCGAGTCCTGTTGAACAACCAGAAGGATTTGCTTTGGAGATGCTTTGGTTGACAGTAGGTTTCTGTTTGAAGGTCGTGTGTGTGTGTGTGTGTACCTTTCTGGGGTTGTTTACAGGAAGACCAAAGGGACTCAGCCTCAGCCCGTGTTGAGGGCTTTCGTTTGGGGACAAATAGGGTACACTTGCGACAGACTTACCGCCGGCCAGGATACAAGATGAACATCTCGGCAGCTGAACATCCGACCTCAAACAGGGTGTGCTGTGCTGTCCAGCCACAAGAAGGCATTTGCTTCCTTTTGTCGTGGAAACGCCTTCATGGTTATTCTGTATCGTTAAAGACTTGCCAAGCCCTTTCAGTGTAGACTTTATCAGGAATACTCCTCGTGTTTTGGGGTTGACAGCGGTTAAGCGCTACAAAACAGAGGGCATCCGGTTATATACCCAAACACTCATGACCCCTAAGGAGATCGAGAGCCTACCGGCAGCTGCCAGCCCCAAAGTCATTCGATTTGCTGAGCTAGCCTACCCTAGGTCCTCCAGATTTGAGCGGTTAGAATAAGGGTACACCTTTTTTTCTGTAGCCTATTTTAGTAGGGGAACCCTCCAAAAGGGCACTACTGGGGCACCTAGTACCCATTGGAAAATTATCCTCGGACACACTTTGCCTGCTTCTCCGTTCGAGTGGACTCTGACTGGCAGGCCGTGTAAGGGCCCTGTGGCCGAATGGACAAGGCGTCGGTCGGTTCATTGATCCTCGAATCCCATTCAGGTTTCAGAGCTTTGGGAAACGTACCCTGCACCCTAAAACCCTCAAACATCACCGCACCTGAAGGAAACTATGACGTTTACGTGGTCCACAGGTGATGCTTCGAAGCACCTTTGAAGGGAAAGGCAAAAAAAAGAAGCTTCGCTGGCGGTCTGACTGGCCGGCGGGCTTGCTCGGGCATCTGCCTGGATGATGACTCCGGGGATGCTGCCGATGTACGTTCTACCTCGGCATTGCCGAGTGAGCTGTGCGCACTGACCTGCACAAATAAAGACAAGCCACTTACGGGTTGACCCTAAACGGGTGCCAACAAGGTTCTACACTAGGTCCTCCAGTAGAGAGGTCAGAATAAGTTGGTACCCATTTTTCTGTAGTGTATTTTGGGGGAACCCTCCTCCAAAAAAGGGTAAAAGGGCACTACTGGGGGACCTAGTAAAAGAACCCCTTGGAATCCCTGCCGTTTCACGCACCTGAACGAATGCCACACCCCCCCCCCCACCGGCATCCCCCCCCCCCCGTCTTACTGGGGGTCTGGGCGGTGACCCCTTAGCTCCGCCTCGTCGCGCACGCCTCAGGCAAAGGGCTCAAGGGTTGCTCGAGTGTTGCGACAAATGGGTGGCTCGTCTTTCTAAGGTTGGACCCCCAAAAAAAGGCGCAACGGTTTTTCGTCTGGCGGCCAAGCAAACAAAAACACCCCAAAAGGAGCCTTCTCAAAAGACGCATCCAAATCGTCCGGGAAACCAAAGCTAAGGAAACCA
Organism: Effrenium voratum; assembly: GCA_963377175.1. Lineage (NCBI taxonomy): Eukaryota > Dinophyceae > Suessiales > Symbiodiniaceae > Effrenium > Effrenium voratum. The sequence goes on from CAUJNA010003555.1 coordinate 497,723, forward strand.
AATGAAACCAAAGGAACGAAATGAAGTTCTGCCCATTGGTTCATCTTTCGGAGCACCTCCTGGCTTGCCTGAAAGCAAGAAATTCACTAGCCTATTTACAGGTAGATGCATCTCTCAAGCTGATATTTGCAGGCGTTTTTATGGGCTCTGGCCATTTTAGGCGCCGCCAGCTTACCTGCGCCCGTCAAGGCGCATCGCCTTCCTAAAACCTCCGGTGGTTGCCACGATCGACTTCGGCCCGGAACGGAACACCTCTTACAGGATGGCTCTGGCTCCCTGCTACATCGGAGGAAACTGAAGGGGTCTGGACTCCCCTTTTTCGCGGGACATCGGGCACTGCACTCTGGACAAGTACTTGTGGCCCCCTTTTCGCGCGACATGGGGCAAACGCCCGAATTTTCCCGGGGGAGTTCGGGCAAACGGGTGGGCGCACACCTCTTGGGTGTATCCGGCTGTTTGTTTCTTCCGGAGGCTGCCTGAAATCCAAGCCGGTTCGTTGCGTCGTCCCCCGGTTTTTGGGCTCTCGGACATTGCGTTAAGCACAAATCCAGCTTGAGGACTTTCTCATTTTCGCCATGTTAAGTCAGAGTTGCACCCCCAAAGGAACCAGCTCTGATTGCGGGCAAATCGCCAAAGCACAAGCAAGTGGCCAATCGATTCTTCCTCCAAACCCGCCTAACAAAAGGAAAAAAGGAAATAAGACTACCGGCAACACAGGTCAAAGGTCAAAGACATCGATGTGTTTTTGGAGGGCACCCTTGGTTTCAAGGCACCCCGGGAAAGCTTCCATCTTGGGGGGGTCATATACCCATTCTGCCACATACCCAACAGGTCCTAGACTTCTTAGTGTTTGAACCCCCGCTTTCCGAACTCCGGTTTCCGTAAATTCTGCCACAAAAATCCCGCTGGTTCGAACCCACAGCTTTCCGACCTCCGAACTTCGCGCCTCCCAGCGCGATGCGATGAAACTTGCGGCCTTCGGCGTGGGCCGAAGGATCTGGCACTAGACTTGCGATCGGTGGAGAGACTGAGAGTGATGGAATGACCCCGGGAGAAAACAAACAAAACAAAAACGCAGTGGCAGTCTGGGTTCCTTTCTTCGGGAATCCCGTTCATTCAACCACAGTCCCTAACAAATCGCACCACTCCGAACGCCAGGGCGTCACTTTCCGTCTTCTTGACCCGCTGAGCTGGCTGAAACGTGGGCCTCGCAACATGGTGGCAGGTACGACACTGTCCGGTAGAAGCCGACCAGAAAATACGGCTTGGGTTAGGACGATCCCCAGTCCCCAACAAAGCCGGACTAGGGGGGTTCCAACAAACGTTAAACTCACTTCGACCAGGACCACAGCTCTAAGAGCATTTCTGGTTGGATCCAACCCAAAGGAATCCCTTCTCAGAACATTCATTTGCCCGTGTTGTTGTTGTTGTTGTTGTTGTTGTTGTTGTTGTTGTTGTTGTTGTCGTCGTCGTCGTCGTCGTCGTCGTCGTCGTCGTCGTCGTCGTCGTCGTCGTCGTCGTCGTCGTCGTCGATGTTGTTGTTGTTGTTGTTGTTGTTGTTGTTGTTGTTGTTGTTGTTGTTGTTGTTGTTGTTGTTGTTGTTGTTGTTGTTGTTGTTGTTGTTGTTGTTGTTGTTGTTGTTGTTGTTGTTGTTGTTGTTGTTGTTGTTGTTGTTGTTGTTGTTGTTGTTGTTGTTGTTGTTGTTGTTGTTGTTGTTGTTGTTGTTGTTGTTGTTGTTGTTGTTGTTGTTGTTGTTGTTGTTGTTGTTGTTGTTGTTGTTGTTGTTGTTGTTGTTGTTGTTGTTGTTGTTGTTGTTGTTGTTGTTGTTGTTGTTGTTGTTGTTGTTGTTGTTGTTGTTGTTGTTGTTGTTGTTGTTGTTGTTGTTGTTGTTGTTGTTGTTGTTGTTGTTGTTGTTGTTGTTGTTGTTGTTGTTGTTGTTGTTGTGGTGTTGTTGTTGTTGTTGTTGTTGTTGTTGTTGTTGTTGTTGTTGTTGTTGTTGTTGTTGTTGTTGTTGTTGTTGTTGTTGTTGTTGTTGTTGTTGTTGTTGTTGTTGTTGTTGTTGTTGTTGTTGTTGTTGTTGTTGTTGTTGTTGTTGTTGTTGTTGTTGTTGTTGTTGTTGTTGTTGTTGTTGTTGTTGTTGTTGTTGTTGTTGTTGTTGTTGTTGTTGTTGTTGTTGTTGTTGTTGTTGTTGTTGTTGTTGTTGTTGTTGTTGTTGTTGTTGTTGTTTGTTGTTGTTGTTGTTGTTGTTGTTGTTGTTGTTGTTGTTGTTGTTGTTGTTGTTGTTGTTGTTGTTGTTGTTGTTGTTGTTGTTGTTGTTGTTGTTGTTGTTGTTGTTGTTGTTGTTGTTGTTGTTGTTGTTGTTGTTGTTGTTGTTGTTGTTGTTGTTGTTGTTGTTGTTGTTGTTGTTGTTGTTGTTGTTGTTGGTAACGGGCGCATAACGACCCGCGCGTTTTCGTGCATTTTTCACGAAAAAACCGTTTTCTTCCTGAACATGACTACATCGCGACCATCGACTACACGGACTACTACGCAAGAACTCAGAAGCAGAGCATCAGTGGAGAAGCTCATTTTTGCAAGGACTACATCGAGACCATCGACTACACGGACTACTATGCAAGAACTCAGAAGCAGAGCATCAGTGGAGAAGCTCATTTTTGCAAGGACTACATCGAGACCATCGACTACACGGACTACTATGCAAGAACTCAGAAGCAGAGCGTCAGTGGAGAAGCTCAGAAGCCTAGAACTCAGAAGCAGAGCATCCAAGGGAGAAGCTCAGAAGCTCACCAGCAAAGCATCAGTGGAAGAGCAATCATCAGAAGCAAAGCAATATGTATAAATATATGGGTATTTACATATATGTATATACACGGTATAAGTCTCTTTATGTGTACACACGCCTGCCAATTGGTAAGCACACCCGTTCAAGTGCACCCGCTCAGCACTGTATCCATGCCTGCCAAATGGTAAGCGCACCCGCTCAAGCGCACACGCTCAGCACTGTATCCATGCCTGCCAAATGGTAAGCACACCCGTTCAAGTGCACCCGCTCAGCACTGTATCCATGCCTGCCAAATGGGAAGCACACCCGCTCAAGCGCACCCGCTCAGCACTGTACCCATGCCTGCCAAATGGTAAGCACACCCGTTCAAGTGCACCCGCTCAGCACTGTATCCATGGCTGCCAAATGGGAAGCACACCCGCTCACGCGCATCTTTGGTTTCTCATCTCACGGCGGCAAGATCTCAGAAGCTAGCGTGCGAAATGAGTAATCACATTTACATATATATAGTTATATATATATATTTACACATACACCTATCACGAGCGGTATTGACACCGCCCACGCGCCTCATGGATTGGCGCTAGCGCCGGACCGGACGCATCTCGAGATCACTAGCTGGAGACATGCCCACAAATGCGGTTTGACTTGTGCGCAGTTCTCTGATTCGTGGCTTCTTTTGGCGTATTCGGCTCTTCAGATTTTTTTTTGGTGAATCCGCGTGCCCCGCATGGCAGAAGAATCCGCTCGCTGTGTGCACATGTGGCTTGCTCAAGGACCCCCAAGAAGCCCTATGTCTTGGTCGGACAGTCCTCCCACAAAGCGGTACAAGGCCTTCTACTGGGATCAGACTTGTGTGGCCCAAGAAACAGAATGCGGTCCGAGGGCACTGCGTCTCGGCGCCAGGCGCTAGTCAACTTTTTTTCTGTCTTTGGTGATGTTTGGTGCTTGCGGCATTCTTGAGCTTGCAATCGTTTATGCGTTCCAGGACAGTCGGCTACACGGTGGCGATTCAGGATTCCTCAGACGAAGATGGAAGTCCCGAATCTCTGGTGGGCCCATTTGCGGATGGGGCTTCGGAGCTGCAGAGTGACTCTGAGAACTTTTTCACAGATGTGGCGTCTGATGTGGAGGGCGGTGTCGACTTCCTGCCGAATTTGTGCGCGGACCGGGCGCGGATGCTCGCGGACAGGGCGGAGACCCTGCGCGGAGAGGATGAGTTTCTCAAGGAGCTGTTGGACTGCAGCGTGCCGGCTTCTTCTGAGAAGCAAAAGAAGTACAAGTACGGGGGATGCAGAATTCACCCTTCGTGCAGTCTTCAGCCGCACTTGGCAATGGGCGGCAAAAAGCCGGGTGCCCTCAAGCTGCGGTGCTCAAAGTGGTTTAAGTTTCACGCGGAGCCAAAAGACAGATGTTGGTTCAGCTGTCAGTATCCGCGCGGCTTGTTGCATATGCTCCCGCCGCATCTGAAAGAGTGCTACAGCACTCTGGATATGGCTCTGTCCAGGGGGGCTGAGAAGTGAAGACCGCTAGGGGGCTCAGGCGGTCTGGTTCCAGACACGTGGGGTTGACGGGTTGACACGTGGGGAAAACAAGCGCCGTTTATGTGGACTTGCTCAGCAGCCTTCGAGAGCCTGACGTTTGGCAAGCCAGATTCGCATGCCTTCTAGATGCTTGCGGTTTCCCCCCTAAAATAAAGGTTTTGATTCGGGGTGGCATCCCGTTTGGTGGGGAAACTCCCCCTCAAAAAAGATGGTTTCTATTTGGGGTGGCATCCCTTTTGGCGGGGAAAGCTGTTTCTTTTAAAAAAAGGTTTCTATTTGGGGTGGCATCCCTTTTGGCGGGGAAACCAGGGCTGTTTCTGTGGACTTGCCCAGCAGCCTTCGAGAGCCTGACTTTCGGCAGGAGGATTTTCACGCACGGAAACCAGGGCTGCTTCTTCTCTCCCCCTCAAAAAAAAAGGTTTCTATTCGGGGAGGCATCCCTTTTGGCGGGGAAACCAGGGCTGTTTCTTCTCTCCCCCTCAAAAAAAGATGGTTTCTATTCGGGGTGGCATCCCTTTTGGCGGGGAAACCAGGGCTGTTTCTGTGGACTTGCCCAGCAGCCTTCGAGAGCCTGACTTTCGGCTTCCAGATTTTCACGCACAGTCCTTTGAGTAGTGTATCCTTCCATGAGTGATTTGGTTAGCCCGGTGCTCCTGGAGGCCCACCTGGCCGCTCTCGCGGGCGCTTTGCAACGCACACGGTGTGCGGAAACCCGGGCGCACATCTTGAATGGCTGCGTTGCAAGTATTTTGGCACCCGCAGAGGAGCTCTTTGGCTTGTGCGCACACTGGGGCTCGGAGCACCTGATCTGCCTGGCCATCATCATCCATTGCCTCCACAGCCTCCGTGCTGCGTCTCCGGACTTCCACAATGTGTTGCTGCAGGAGGCCCCATTGCCACCACTTCCCCCAGCAGTGCCTGTCATGACCGTGTCCGAGATGCTGATCCGTGCGCACGGGCCAAACAGCGTGCGGGAAGCTCGCAGGCTGCGAGGTCACCTCGGACAGGCATCAGATGCTCTGCGCCACGTGTGGCTCGGCTTACTCTACGCGTAAGATTTTTTTTGCATTTGCATTTCACAGTTGGAGCCCTGCTGGTCTTCATTTTTTTCCCTGTCGCCCGGGGGTCTTGCAGGCCACACCTATTCAGATGCTGCCGCATGTTGGAGGCGCTGACCGAGGAGTTGCTTACCTTCTTTTCGGATGCGGCTTTGCAGCTGCTCCAGCACGAGTGCTGCCATTCGGAGCCCGAGCTAGCCTGAACTCGTATGCAGTCGCGGTCTGGCATGCGCTGGCCAAAGAAAGAGATGGGACCTGTTGAGGTTTTGGTTCAGACAAGGAAACCCTCCGTTTCAGTCAGGTCAGGTCAAGGAAACCCTCTGCTTGCTTGATAGGAGCTCAGCGCGGTCAGTTGGCCGCACATACAGTTGTTTTCGCATGAAGCCCGATTGATGCTCTTGAGACTGCGCAGGCTGTCTTGGCATGTTCTTTCGGACAGTCGCTTGCTTTGGAAGATTTTGGTTCGAGACATGCCCAAGATTTGCAAAAAGCCTGCGGCCCGCAATCGCGGGCGCCAGAATGAGAAGCGATGTCCATGCTGCGCTGGAGTGCATTCTCTGGTAGCTTGCAAGATGCCGGGGGCGAAAGAGCTTCTCAAGCATCGCCGAGCGAATGCTGTTGGTTCTAAGAAAAAGAATCAAAGAAAGAAGACAAGGAATTCCGCTGCCAAGTCCCCTTCGTTTCGGGAGAAAGCATGTGCTGCCTACAGCAAGCGGCAACCCAGTGCAGACGCAGAGGCCTACAAGGCAAAGCGCAGAAAGATGCGCAAATCCGAGGATTTGCAAGAGGGGCGCTGCCTTGATACACCTGCAAATGCATTGGCAGAGCTGCAAAATGCTGGCTTCTTGTGCAAGCCGCACTGTGAGAAGTCTTCTGACCATCGAGTGGCTGCGGCGTGCCTCGGACATATCGGCATGTTTTTTTTTGCGTGTCTTGCTTCTGTTTTGTCTCGCTTGCTTCTCATGTGGTGTGGCTTTTTTGTGGGACTTGGGCTTTCGCGGAACTTTGCAGCATTCCCACGCTGCTCAGGAGTCCACGCGCAGACCGTGGGGACAGCTACTTCTACAGATGTGCGCATAGCCATTGCGGGCATCGCACTAGCATTCTGCATGGCTCGTCCTGGGAAGGCATGAGGTTGTCACCCCTGGTGTTGGCGAAGTCTCTGGATTTTGTGTGTCGCCAGAAGTGGCTGACTGCAGTGTCAGCCACAGACCTAGTGGCGAACGTTCAGGACGTCGGTCACACCAAAGCCAGACATATACTCGATGCGCTGCGCATGGCTGAATGTCAAGCAGCCAAGCTCCGGCAGGAGTCGCTGTTGCTGCAGGGGGACCTTGAGGCGGATGCGACCGGTCTACGGTCTTTTGTGGTGAAACACACCAATCGCAATTTTGCAGATCAGATTGCCAAGCACAAAGCCAAACATGGTCACCAGGATGTGTACAGAGTTTGGGTGCGGCTTCTTGGAGTATGTGAACGATCTTCTTCGACGTTGATTATATCTCCTCTCCCTGGCAAGGTGGCCTCCATGCAGAGCAAACCACCTCCGGAGTCGCTTGAGGAGATTGAATTCAGTGGCTTACTTTCCAGGTTGGCTCGTGGCGCAGCCGTCCACTCGGACGGGGCGCATGCATGGCCCCTGAGTGTGCGTGGGATGCCCCTGCACCACTCAAACGTTCACCACAACGTCCACCAGTTCACTGGCCCTTCAGGGCTGCCCAGGCAATTCAGCAAACTGAGTGGCACTCAGTGTGTGGATAGAAGATGGAAATCTCTTTGCCTCAACTACATGCCAGCAGAACTAGCAGCTCGCGAGCGAGACGACTCTGGAGTTTCAGCTGTGAACGAGAGATTGTGGACCTATTGCTGGAGCTTTGCCTTGCGGCAAAACATGTCGCCGCATGACAAGGCAGATCTTTGGCGGGCGCTTGGAAAAGCTTGCGCAGACATTAGGATGTGACACGAGAAGCAATGCGTGCCAAAAAAAAAGGCGCGGCTGTTTTTTTCAGCGAAGTGCACGAAAACGCGCGGGTCGTTACGCGCCCGTTACCTTGTTGTTGTTGTTGTTGTTGTTGTTGTTGTTGTTGTTGTTGTTGTTGTTGTTGTTGTTGTTGTTGTTGTTGTGTTGGTGTTGTTGTTGTTGTTGTTGTTGTTGTTGTTGTTGTTGTTGTTGTTGTTGTTGTTGTTGTTGTTGTTGTTGTTGTTGTTGTTGTTGTTGTTGTTGTTGTTGTTGTTGTTGTTGTTGTTGTTGTTGTTGTTGTTGTTGTTGTTGTTGTTGTTGTTGTTGTTGTTGTTGTTGTTTGTTGTTGTTGTTGTTGTTGTTGTTGTTGTTGTTGTTGTTGTTGTTGTTGTTGTTGTTGTTGTTGTTGTTGTTGTTGTTGTTGTTGTGTGTTGTTGTTGTTGTTGTTGTTGTTGTTGTTGTTGTTGTTGTTGTTGTTGTTGTTGTTGTTGTTGTTGTTGTTGTTGTTGTTGTTGTTGTTGTTGTTGTTGTTGTTGTTGTTGTTGTTGTTGTTGTTGTTGTTGTTGTTGTTGTTGTTGTTGTTGTTGTTGTTGTTGTTGTTGTTGTTGTTGTTGTTGTTGTTGTTGTTGTTGTTGTTGTTGTTGTTGTTGTTGTTGTTTGTTTGTTGGTTGTTGTTGTTGTTGTTGTTGTTGTTGTTGTTGTTGTTGTTGTTGTTGTTGTTGTTGTTGTTGTTGTTGTTGTTGTTGTTGTTGTTGTTGTTGTTGTTGTTGTTGTTGTTGTTGTTTGTTGTTGTTGTTGTTGTTGTTGTTGTTGTTGTTGTTGTTGTTGTTGTTGTTGTTGTTGTTGTTGTTGTTGTTGTTGTTGTTGTTGTTGTTGTTGTTGTTGTTGTTGTTGTTGTTGTTGTTGTTGTTGTTGTTGTTGTTGTTGTTGTTGTTGTTGTTGTTTGTTGTTGTTGTTGTTGTTGTTGTTGTTGTTGTTGTTGTTGTTGTTGTTGTTGTTGTTGTTGTTGTTGTTGTTGTTGTTGTTGTTGTTGTTGTTGTTGTTGTTGTTGTTGTTGTTGTTGTTGTTGTTGTTGTTGTTGTTGTTGTTGTTGTTGTTGTTGTTGTTGTTGTTGTTTTTTCTTTGGGGGGGAGGGTACCTTTTTTAAGTTTTTGTTTTGTTTGAGTTTCTGTTGGGTACCTGGTACCTTTTTGAGTACATGTTTGTCTTGGGCAGCTTTGGAACTCCAAAGGAAGGCGCCGCGGGGAAAAAAAAAAAGAAGAAAAAAAAAGGCGCCGCACCGATGGATGGACCTGGGGGCCTTTTGGGGCCCGAGCCCATAGCTCTGGCGACGGAGCGGCCCAGAGAGGTCTTGCCTGGGAGGAGCTGAGGAGGCGCCCCAGGGATCTTTACCTCTGAAATGGATGGCCTCATCCAGAGTCATGGGGGCTGGGGGGGAGGAGGCTCAAAATTAAAGCGGGGGGGGGGGGGTTACGGCAAACCGCAGGTTTTGGTCCATGTTTCCACTTACCAGGGCAAGCCATTTTGGAATTCCGGTTTTTTGAGCCACAGCCAAATGGAGACTGGCCTCATCCAGAGGTTGCCTCCAAAATCACATTCGGCAAGGGGCGGAATTGTTTGTGCAACGCAAGCCACAATTCATCGCCAATCACCGGGTTGCGCTTTCACTACTTGCAATATAGTAGGTGGGCTTGCTCTAAATGCGGGAGCGTCCGCAACCTACTCCGGTTGCCTGTTTGCAATATCTGCGATAGAGGTAGGGTGGCTTCCCGAATGCAGAATCGAAGCTGTTCCACCATTTATTTAAACATTATCTCGCCCAATCATGGTTGGGCAACATGAGGGCTGATCCCCCAACATGCAAATTGGCTCCTGGGATAAGATATTCTTTTGCGAGGCTTGCAAGAAGCAAGGCAAGCATCTGCTTTGGCCTCAAAGATTCGGACCCCATCAATGTGAAGCTGGACCTTCATACTCCCATGCTTCCGAATAGAACCCGCTGAGGGAGTTGGGTGGTTACTGTCCAAGCCCCTTGCCACCACGAGCGGGATCCCTTGCAAGGCAAACCGAAAAATTCCAAGTGAGTACCCAAAAGGTGCATGTCCACCAGCAAAAATACCAGGAATATTCAGGTGCATGTGGCTTGTCATGTAGGCGTTCGAGCCTTGCGGCTCGGGTCTTCGGAAACTGACATGGTCTACCAGTGGAATCAATCCACGCAAACATCAGATCAATCCCTAATTTAGATATCCAAGCTGTCATCTTTGCGGTGATGAAAGGGTTGGATCAACCATGAACTATAACTCAATTGGAGAAACAAATGGAACCCAACTTGGGGTGTTTCACCTAATCCATTGCTTTATGATTATATTCCTAAAGTAACCACTTGCTACCTTACGTATCACCATGGTTGACTCACCTATGTGAAGTCGCTTGAACGTCCAAGCACAAATTTGCAATCGGCATTTCCAAAAGAGCAACTTGCTGGGGGGATCCCTCTTCGGGCCCATGGGTGTTCGCTCGTTTTACCCCTGACAGTAAGATCAAACCCCACGACATTCTAGGGGTGGATCCCCCCCTTCTTTTCAGCCGTTCTTTTCGAAAACCAGCCATTTCCCCGGGGTTTTCTGGTGGTTTTCTAGAAAGCTTCGGATCCCTGGGTTCAGAATGGGCCACGTTACCCCCAGAAACGGCCAGGCGGCGCAGATCGAGGTGAGTGGGCCCCCGAAAACCGAGTGCAGCTAAGGCGCCGATGCCAGGAGGACCTGCAGAACAGAAAAGCGGAGGTGGCAGAAGGGGGCGGCATGAAGCAACTTGCCCTCCATCCTTGACCCCTTGGGGTGATGTTGACCCCATATGAAATCCACCAACCTGCTTATTTATGGGGGGCGTGTCCCTGAGTTTAGTGAGGAATGAGGGGAACACCCCCTATTAATAAAGAGGGGTTGACTAAAATGGGGTCAACGTTACACTTTAGTAAACCAGCATGAAACCCACGCCCATTTTCCGGCGGCAGTTGTGCCCTTGTCCCCTTTGTGTTTCGTTTGAGACTAAAAAAACTTATGCGACAAACGATGAAAGCTAAGGTCTGTATCCCGTGATGCCCCTTGGGGATCGACACATATTTGGGATATCCCAAAAGAAGGCAATTGTGAGCGTCAAGTTCTGCGGCATGGGCAACCCCCATTTGCCTGTTTATCCACAAGGCTCTGGCAAGACTCCAGATCTCCAAAGAACATGGGGTGTCAATAGAAATCATTGGGTTTTATAATGTTGACCCCTTATGAATCAACCCGAGTTTATTAATAGGGGGGTCCCCGGGTTTAGTGGGAAATCAGTGGAATCAAACCACTTTTGGAGGGAACACCCCCGTCTTAAAAGACTGGGGTTGATTAATATGGGGTCAACATTATTCGAATTATTGAATTGCTATGCCAATAAAACAAAAACCATCAAATTGTTCTTAACAAAGACATCTCCCCCATGGCAAAGTTGAACAATTACAAAAGCAGCCGGATAAAAACCACCAAGGAAACTGAGTGCACCCCACCGGACAAGTGTGCTCAAGAAGGGGCAAATGTATTCTTAAACACTATCCATTAATTCCGATTTTGGAGTTCATCAGAAACCTAACATATTAGACAGGGATGGTATTTCCGCGACAAAATGATCCAACCCCCTTTGAGGGTTGTTTCCCCGCAGAAGTCGCCCCCCCCCAAAAAAAAAACAAAAAAAAAACACAAAAACAGAGTGTTTCGATCCCATGTCTCTAAAAGGGGAAGGGCCCCCGCTGAAATGGCCACCCGGAAACGAAACCCCAACCAAAAGCCCCGGAGGGCATTTCGCAGTTTAGCCCCCGCGCCGTGGAGACAAAGGATGGGGCCCTTGAGGTTGCCTGGCCCGAGCTTCTCTCGGATTCGCGAAACGGCCGCATGATTTGTTTTACGATCAACAATCACAGCGGTAGGTTCGAAAAAGGAAGCGGGCCCCCGGTTTCTGACTGTAAGATCACCCCCCCAAAAGAATTGTCAACATCATGGCCCCAAAGAGGGTTGCTCTTTCGGCCATAGATGCAAACCACTCCAAAGACCTTTGTCCCAAAACAAGAAGAGATGTGGCCCGCAAACTACAAAGCTCGACCCTTGCGGAAAGGCTGATGTTTGGATTACATCTTGTCTTTTCCCAATGGTCCAGCCGCAAGTGGAGGCCACCCTGGAAAGAAGCATGTGAACTGAACATTCATCACATGGCTGTGGGTCAAAACCAATGGTACCATTTTGGGATAGGTGCACCACCCATTTTAGAACCTATTTTGGTGGGGATTGGGATGTTCACTGAAAATACGGGGCTTTGACCCATGGCCACGTGGCAAATTACAGGGTGCCGTGCCCCAATAAAACATATCTTTAACAAGTCAAGCACATGTTAGCAAACAATGGACCCTTTTGACTGGTATTGGTTTCTGGTTGCTTCCCTCTGAAGTGAATCAACTGAGTTCAGTCACGCAGATCTTCCCAACCAGTGCTAATTATGCTAGCAACAAGACAACCGAAAACAACTTCGGGGTCAATGAAAGTGACCAAAGCCAAGAAGGGCGGGTGAAGCTTACAACAAAAGCAACCCCAAACAAGTTGCCTCAAAGGAGAGACGAGTCGACAACTGCGAAGAGAAGGATTCAGTTCGCTGTTTTTGCCTGTAAAGGACACATGCACGTCTTGGTCATCTTCCAAAGGCTGCAAGGTCAAAGATCCAGCCCAAACTGTGTCAGGTCTTCTGTGCAAGGCTCTTAGCTTGTTAGTCTGGGAGGGATGGCTTCCATTGAGATGCCACCAAAGTCAGCGGTCATGTCCAGTTCAATTTCAAAGTGGATAGCAAGCTTGCTAAACATAACGATAAATCTGAAGCAACTGACATCTTTGAAATCAACAGGTATCAGGTGACAATGAACCATCACCAAATCAGCAAATGGCAAGTATGGACTCGCCTTGTGGAAACCTGTGTGGTTTCTGTTTGCTTCCCAAACAGAATATGTCTATCAACATACTTCCCTGAAACGGCAGCTGGAATAGCAAGCAAACCAGGCTTGCGAGTGCCAACTCAGGATCTAATTCGTTGGGCCGTCATTGAGGGATGTCCAACTGAATTCAGGCAACTGGGTCCTCCAGTAGAGAGGTTAGAATAAGGGTTTTTCAGGACGTCTATTTTAGGGGGATCCTCCCCCAAAAAGGGGCAGAAGGGCACTACTGGGGGACCTAGGTAAGCAACGTGGGCATGCAAGCCAACATTCAAGCAACCTTTTCCAAAGTGCTGCGTGCACCTTCGCGGGGGGGGGGGGGAGGAGACACAATAGTCAGTCAGCTGACATTGTTCAGACTGCTTCGCGTGTAACGTGCATCTCAGCCCAGATCTATCTCGTGACTCCGAATCCACTGCCGCCCCCAACCCTTACTGAAACCACTGGGATTGGGTGAGTCTACCCACTGCCACTCTTGGTGTATCGGCTAAAGGCTGGCTTGGATCATCTAAAGGCCGGCTTAGGGCTGTTGTCTCCTCTTGGCCTTTCGCTCTTTTTTGCGGCTTGGCTGGCCTTGCACTCGCCCGTTCTCTCTTCGCGCTTGCGCTCATAGGCTCTCACTTTGGGCGCGGTGTGCTGAAAGACCTGGTCCAGTGTGTCCAGCAAGACCTCGTCGGCTCGTTAGCGAGCTAAACCGCGGAAAGTGACCACGCAATAGTTGCTTCCACGCCTCGACTTGCTCAGGCACCCTCGCGAGAAATAGTGGCTGAGTGACAAACTCATCGCGTGCATAGAAGCCACTTGGAAGGCCGGCAATTTGTTCGCATCGATCCTGCCTGTTAACCAAAAAATGGAATGATTCAAATAGGATATGAAACCTTCAAACGGATGTTCTTGGGTTTCTGTTGGAACCAACTGGTTGAAACATCCTGGGATTCAAGACGGGCGTTGTAACACTCTTTCTGCTTGCCTGCGCTTCAAACGATGTGACACACAGCCGAATGGTACCCTCTGAACACGCCTAATTCAACTGTCAAAATAGTAGTTTGTCAACTTGTCCGGTGACTCAATTGATGCAGATGTGCTTCCTAGATCAGTGGTCACATTTAATATGTAGAAACAAACACTATATATATATAATATACACATACTATACTGTGTATGTAAATTAGAATGTAGTATGCATGAACATCTACATGTATTGTCTACACATAATTCACATGTGGGTACATATCAATATGTATATCGGCGCTTAATAAAATGAACAAAACAAAACTGACCAAAAGACGATCCACGGTCGATCCCTCTAGGCTGATGCTGATGTATGGGCTATTCAGCAGCCATTTGGCTCCCAAGAAAATGGTTAGCTTCGCTTTGGCTTCCCTTTAACTCGCTTCCGCAGTTGGATTCGCCAAAAAAAGGTCCAAACCTCTTGTTTCCAACTAAAATGGTCGTCCCACAAAAATCAATGAACTCAGCTGGTTGCCGTTGATCCCTCTGCACAAAGTTTGACTTTTGGGTCCAATGGAAAATCCTCTGTTTCCCAAAAGCTTAAAGTTCAAAGATCCAACCAACTAGCCATAAAGCAACATGGAAGATATCCAAAACAAAGCACAAGGGATACAATTATAAAGGTTGTCCGCAGGCTTGGGTTGAAAGCCTGGAACTTGAGTCGCCCTTGGTTGCTGCAACAACCCCTCAACAGTTTAACCCTTGTGGGTCCAATTCGGAAAATCCGTTTCAACCAACATGGCCAAGTCCCCAAGATCCAACCGGCCACAAACATGCAACAACGCTGAACCATGCCAGCAGACCAAAAAAACCTCAAGCGACGTCAAAAGACTTCGTCGTGCCTTGGCATCCCGCAGGCTGCGGGCGCTGTTTGCCAGGCTCCTGAGCTGTTCGATCCGAACTCCGAGAGCTCCGAGAACTCCCAGCGCCAGCGAACACGTCGAGAGGGGGGGAGGGTCAGCCAAAAGGCGAGGCTCCTCGACTCCTCCACAAATGTTTGGCTTCTTTCAATTTGGTGCGGAACTTCCTGTGAGTTCAATTGCTGTTGGGATCATAACTTTCCGGTCGACCTCTATTCAGCCCCCACTTGTTGCTGCCTTTTTCGGGCCAGACCCCAGTCTCTGTTGCCCGGAAAACTGGTTTACGTTGGAAAAAGGGGAAATCGCGGCCCTGCTTATTTACTTCATGTTGCCCGGCTGAAGAAATGGTTTGCAGGTTCATATATATCTTATTGTTTCAAAGTTATGTGGCTCTAAACATCACCTTTGCCATTCTGGTGGGGTGGTGTTCAAGCCAGAAAGCCCTACTTTAGGCCTCTCTAAGATGTGCAGGCGCGTTCTCATCATCCCCAACAACAAAAGCAGGAAAACAGATCTGTGTCCGTTCGCCCAACCCTAGTGCTTGGAAAATTCGGACACTCTGCCACTCTGTTGCTCTCCTCCCTCAGAACGCACAACTCACGGAGAGTTGTGTTGTGATTCTCTGGGCCCGTATCGGCTTTCGAAAGTGTCAAGGCGCGCCTCACACAGCTTTTTCTCTGGAGCCTCGTCCGCATGGAAGGTCAAACTAGGAAGGTCAAGCCAGGTGCCCAAATTTCATGGCCCGCTATCCTAAACAGGGATCCTTACATTATACACCTGATCATTGCCTTGTAAATGGTGGTTTCCCTTTATTCTGGTGTCTTTAAGGATCCCTGCTAAATGCCTGGCTTGCACTTCGAACCCAAAGGCCATGGCCGACTATGACCCCCAAGTTTGATCCGGCGCCGGGCGCGTGAAGTGGTGCGCATCGAATTCCGCGCGACCAAACAAGCCGCGCCATTTCGTCGTGCAAGAAAAAAACACTGGGCCAAGAGTTCGGGGTCAAAGGGCAGGACAACCATGGTCAGTGCTCAACGGATCCCGACACTCTCCTTGAACTACTTAAGAGGGGAATTTTCTGGAAACAAAAGTCGCAGCCTAATCCCAGAAACATGTTCCACTTTGGCAGGCAACACATTGTGATCGTTTGGCTTTAAAGCCGTGCTCCGTGGCTGTTAAACCTCGCAATGTGAGCCATGGTCATGGCTCGCGAAATAGCCATAGTACTGGTCCGCACCCCAGCTTTGAGTCATAACCATTACTCAGGGCTGACAGAAGGATGTGCCCAACAAAATACATGACGCCACGAGCAATGGATATTCGATGGCACATGAGTCGCAACTATAGGGCCCAATGAATTAGAGTAGGGTTATCAGGATCAAAGAATCATATGTGATAACACTTCTAGGTGCTCTCTTCCTTGGGCAGTTCCTCAAGTCTGCCGATGACATCCGAAACATGTTCCCCTTGGCTGAAGCGAAGGTGGACGAATAGTCCCAGGTCAAGGCTAATCAATGACCAACAGTTTAGAAGCTGGCAACGCCTATTCTGTTGTTGGGCGAACTGGGAAACGCCTTGCGTTTTCTACCAACTCTGGTAAACGCCAAACATGTTGCCAAGATTGGCAAGCATTGACTCGCCAACAGAAGAAGTGACACGACCCCTTTGATGCATCCAGCTCAGATATGCGGCCCAGTTCTCTCCGTCGAATCCGCACGTAAGTTTCGTCCCATGGCTCCTTTGAAGCGGGAGACGCGCCAATGGCTTCTTGCAACCGCTCTGGGCACCAAGATATGCTACAACAACTCAGCCTCAATGTAGGTTCGCGCTCCGATCCAGCCAGCACTTGCCAACGTGTCTCTCTATGATAAACTTCCCCCATCCCGTTTCTTTTTATGCTTGTTGGTGGAACAATGAGGTAGTCAGAAAAGAAACAACCATGGCAAAAACAAAAACACCCGGCCTGAGGTTTTGTCTCCCAATCATGGACCCCAAACGTTTGGCTTCCCAAATCAAACTGAAGAAAGGGGGTTCACAAATCAACAAAAGCACCAACGAATGAATGCCCGAGACACTACCCCGAGAAATCGCCGCCGGACCCAACCTGCAAAACCGAGAGGAAACCATCAACAATCAGATACCTTTTGGGTGGCCAACAAGACCGATGGACAAAGATCAGCCACACAAGGGCGTCCTTACCCATGTAAAGGAAATGTAAACCCCATGTCCAGGCCCATACGTAGCCCACGAACTTCGCATAGGTCTTTGTAGGTCCTGTAACTTGCTCCTTGGTGGGAAAAACCGCGCCTGCGTATACTTCTTGGCATTTTTTCAAGTGAGCCAAGCCCCAACGGAAAGAAGGAGACCATTTGTGGCAGCCTGGTTCAACTGCCGGGGTAGCTTTATGGCCACATCCACGAATGTGACGAAGGCAGCAAACAACAGCGAGACAGCATCCGACATCCTGCCACGAACATATGCTTAGGTGCCTGAACGTACCTTCGTATGAAGAATTTGGCTTTGAGTAGGCAAGCGCGCTGAATCCGACCTTGTCGATGCTACACTCGACGGCCAGTCGCTCGGTGAAAGGGAATAGACAAGCCACGGGACACTTGAAGCCTCGATGGACAAATGCCCAGCCGTGAGCCTTTCATGACTTCATCAGTTAGTTAAACAACCTCACCAAAGGAACTCAACACATGTTGCAAATTATAAGTGATAGAGGGGATACAGCTTCAAGCTTAACAGGGCTTCCATTAGTCTTCCATCTTACCAAAACTAAAGCTCACAAGCTGATTTGCCTCGAACACCCCCCACCTAAGCAATTTGCTTGGCTAGACTAGGCTGCAACCACACAGGCGCCAAAAGGTCAATCTGCCGACTGCCGCGGGGCCTCAAGCATGGCACTGGCTGATGCGATGGCGAAGAAACTCAGCCGAACCAAAACGCCAAGAAGGCAACGTTGACCCCGAACCAATACCAGCCTTGGCTGGCAGCGTCGCCATGCTTCCTGCTTGGTGGGGTTCCTCGCGGCTCAAAGGTTGCCAAGCGTTTCATCCTCCCGGGTCTTGCGGCGGTTCATCCTTCTCCTGGGTCTTGCGGCGGTTCATCCTCATCCTGGGTCTTGCGGCTGAGCAATGCCGACAAAAAGTGTTTTACTTCTTGAACTCCAGCGCGAGCCTCCAGCGCGAGCTGCGGCCGAGCGCGCTTTCAGCGACAGCTGTCACCCCAGCAACTTCGGCCTCGGCGGTCAGATGCTGTCTGTCACAGCTGTCTGTCACAGCTGTCTGTCACAGGCTTTGTCGAGGCTGTCTGTCGAAGGGTTCTGCCACAGCTGTCATGCGGCAAGGGCGGGAAGCTATCGAGGTGCGCAGCTATGCCGCGAAACCCCGTAAAATCAACAACCCAAAACCTCTGGGGCGGGAAAACACCAGCACGATCGATTCCCTAACATCCTTCGTTTCTTCGCAAAACGCCAATTTTGTGCAAAGCGCGGCTCCCCACGCTGATTGCTGAACCAAAGCAAACAACAACTCAACAACATACCATGAGAATAGCGGGAGACGTATTTGGATGCAAAATCCGCGAAGTACATAGGTGATGACATCATTTGGTTGTAGGACACCACCTCCTTTTACGCGCTGTGTAGTTCACCATGTTGCATTAACAATAAGGATTAGCAAGTAGTTTGAACAGCCATGGAGTTGTCTGAAAACAGAACGTCCTGTCTGCAAACTTCGGAGATGGCATCAATGGGATCTAAAGTAGAATCAGGTCAACATAGGTTGGCAAAGTGAGAAGCTATATCGGTGTGGGTCAAAAATATGTACCCAACGTGGAACCTGATAAATGGAGACAAGGGCTAAAATCTTTGGTTTACTCTGACCCATACCCATATCTTCATACTCGTTTTGTTTGTTGAGCTCAAACAAGGGCTGACTAGATGGATGTACCCTACTTGGACCCTCCAATGATTCGTCCCGTTTGGAGATTGATCAAAAATATGAATTGCCCGAGACAACTCCACAGTGAACTCTTCGGGACAAGTTGCAAGTTACTGGGCTCCAATGAAACTGTTTCTTTGCTACAGCTCAATGAAAACATGGCATCCTGTTTGGTCCATATTTTACCTGTCAAAAGAGATCCCAAATCCTAGTTCGGGAGGATGGCAATTGGCCCCTGGCCTCTGTTTGGCCGTCAAATTGAATCACTCATAACCGTCTGCCCATGGCCTGCCTTAGGCAAGACCAGGAGGGCCGGATCAAACGCAGGGTCGCCTTCTCCGCTCAGTAAGCCCATGGAAACGGAATGACCCAGGCACCACTCGATGGCTTCCTTTTCGGGTCGAGCGACGGAACCCTTCTTTTGCTTCAAACCCCGACCATGCCAGTTGGGCGCACTGGGGAGGTGCCCTGACTCTTTTGCTCCCCAAGTTGAGTCTCACTTCTCAGCCTGCAAGGCGACCCCGCCGGAAAAACTTGAAACATGCGCCGGGTTCTGGCGGTCGCCCGAAGCCCCGACATGCCTTGGGGAAGCAACTGGCCGGAAGACCAAGGCAAGTCCCCAAGCAGAGTGGCCTTCACACGAGGAAGCAGACCTCTGGGGCCTTTTCAAGAGGATGGTAGTCTTCCGAAGCCCTGTCTTCCAGGATATTGTTGGGAAGAGGCGGCATGCAAAATAAACACCCACGGCCCATGGTAGAAAATGGATCGGAAGCCTTTCAGGCTTGATCATTTCCGGAGAGCCCGACCAGAAGCGATGAGGGAAAGGGTGCTGAACAAGTTTGCACATGCCAATCAGTACCTGCGACCGGAAAGGACTTCATTGCGCCGGAAAGGACTGAAAGGCTCATCACGCGCATACACATCCATCTGGCAACCAAGCAAGAGAACAAACTGCATGTGTGATGCGGAGGGTCTAAGTGCGGAACTCTACTTGCCCTTCACAGGACACAAAGATTCCTTGCTGCAAATACTGATTGTCTCGCCGCTCAGGGGACTTTGGTTGCAAGCCACAATTAGCTGTTGACCACATCAATACTCACTAAGAGCTTGGAAGGACACGCTGAGGTATCGCTTCAAAGAACCAACTCCTATTGTTCAGCGTCCGAAGGTTTTCCCGACAAAACATGGAACAACTCGATGGGCCCCCAGTGCGCCCTCAACGAACAACGATAAATTCAGCTGTCCAAAGGACCTAAGAACAACAGGCTAACCTTAGGGGCCACTAATCATGGAACAAGGGGAAACTAAAAGGTCAGCTCAGGTCGATTCGATTTGGGGGTGAGACAAGGTACCAGTAAGTCCGTTCGTGGGGCGACGACCAAAAATGGAACAAGGGTACAAAAGGGACCATCTGTTGCCATTAAAAACATCCGCCAAAACTCACGGTTTTCGGTGCATCCACGGGGCTGAGGTCACCTCTTCGGGGCTGGTGTGCTGCCTGGCAAAATCCAAACTTCGAAGCCGATCCACTTTAAACGGATTTAAAGTCATCTAGGGGTTGAACAATATTCCATTTAGGGCCCCAAGATGACAATGGGTAGCTATCCCGTTTGGGGGGTTTCCCAATGATCATCCCATGCAAAGGACCCTTTGATCAACCCCCATCAAGGGTTGGGTGATCTGCCTTTATGCCACCCTGCTGAACTTGAGGATGTCTAGTTCATCCGCCCATGCTGCGTGCTGGGCATTGCGTCAACCGGAAAAAAAAGTGATATGCGCTCCCAAACTGGTCAGGAACTGTCCAAAGGACCAGGACAAACCTGGTAAACTGGTCGTGCATTGATTGCTTCATGCGGAGAAGTCTGGCAACAGGGCCCTTGATGGTTGACGACCCAACGCGCAATTTGGTCAACATCTGGTGATTGATCAATATTCCATCTAGCGGTTGGTCCATGGGTGGCGATTTAAGGTTCTTTTTTTTTTTTTGGGGGGGGGGGGGGTTTGGGGCTCCCATTTAGGGCTGCAGGTCTAGAAATTCGGCTTAGGGTTTACGTTTAAGATTTAGGTCTAGGTTTCGGACTTTGGCTTAAGGGTTTCCCACCTGCTGAGTGGATGGCCCAAACAAAGTCCAAACTTCATATCTACCACTAAACTGGTCTTCCCAAAAAGTTTCAAGTTCATGAACTCAGGAAGTGAGGTTTGGGTTTTGGGTTTCGGGGCCTTGCTTTACTGTTCGGCTTAAGTTTCGCTTTGGCCAGGCCGGGCGGGTTCTGGTTCTGGCCAGGCTGGGCGTCGCTCCGGGCAGCCGCTTGCAAAGGATGGGCATTGGCTGTCTATATGTATATATATATATATACATATATATATATATATATATTGGGCTGCCCGTTTTCCGATCCCCCGCTAACAGTGACTCACTTTTAGTGGGTTGAATGGAAACTACCACTAAACACAAAAAGGCTAAAAAGCTAAGGGGATGGCCGGAAGCCACCAAGCATATATATATATATATATTATGGGTGTTTTTGAGGGTACCTTGTTTTCGGTGGTTTTAAAGGAACACCACGAGGACAACCGATTTGGGGGGTCCAACCTTCAAAACGACAGACCCATATACTGCAGAGTGTTGAGGTCTTTGAAGAATGTCCAGCCAACTTCCTCCCGTTCGCTGGCGAACGAGGAGCTTGGAGCAGAGGTTACCTCGACAGGTCCGAGGCGCGGAAGGACTTGATGGTCAGCACCTTGTCTTTGTCTTTGCTTCCATTCCTCGGAGCTTGTGGACAGAGACCCAGGAACCTGCGGTTGCTTGGAGCAGCCAAGCCTGAAACAGGCACCGGCAATGTTTCAACTGTCTCCGCACATGGCGCTGCTGTTGAACTCTTTGCCACTCGATTCGCCCATGCCAGGGGATGTCCTATTCAAAAGAAGCCGGCCTATTTTCCAGTTGCCACAAGGAAAGCCTTACATCCATCCTGAGCGGAGACCCGACCCCTGGTAGAAAATCAGCTACTCTGAAAATTCCAGGACCCCCCCCTCAAAAGCCGACACCCCAAGCTTAAAAGGCTGGAAGAGGCGCCCCGTAGCCTGAGACAGGTTGGTAGAACTGGACCAAACCGTCCCTGGTCTTTGACCCACTAAGGCTGTTTGGATATGTTCAACAAACGTTAAAGGTGAGCTCAGACAAAGACCAAAGAGAAAGGCCAATGAAGGCTTAAGGAAATAAGACTTCCGAAAGGGCGTGCAACACCTCTGGTTCCAGTACGTCCCGGGCTTCATTAAACCGCCGGAGGCTCAGTCTGCCACGCACGCAAACGCGTGGGAAATGTGGGGAGTGCCCACTCCTGTGCTAGACTGGTTTCCCACTTGAGGGCACAACGGGAAGGCCATGGGAAGGCCATCAAACCAACATAAGCGGCATACCGACGGAAACCCAGCTCCCAATCTCCCGAGCATATTCATCCACCCCAAAATGCAGTAGGTTATGGCCCATGGCCATTTCATATTTTCACAAAACAGCATATCGACGGAAACCGCCCGAGCTCCCGAGCATATTTCATGGTCATATTTTCATTGATCTCAAAAAGAGACGCCCCAAGAGGCGACCCGAGGCTCTTCTCTTTCTTGGAGTTCAGTTGCCCCACGGTTCCTTGGATCTCCGCGATGATGCGCCGGGCCAGGCTGTTGATGTCCCGGACCTGGTGCGAAAGAAGGCGCAGCGCGCCCCTGGCCGCCCGAGAAAACGGGTGAGGCGGCGAAGCTGTGGATCCACCCCTGTTGGATATATTAAACGAGTGCTTAAAGAGTATTCAAAATGAACCTAGAGGGGGAAGAACTGGTGAAATCCACAAAAGCGCATCCCAACCGGCTTCTAGCAAAGCGTGTCTTTTTGCTTGGGAATCCTCCGAAACCTCCAAAGTGGGCGACGTCTCCTCCTGTTTTCCTAGCCACCCGAAAAGGAACTCCCTACTTTGGATGGTTTCGACACATGAGGACTCCCAAGAAACCATCCTCTCAACTGACCAAACACGTTTGTGGCGACTCATGACATATCTTTGTGGAAGACACGAGCCCGCAGATTCCCAACTTGGTTCCACATTCTACTTCCTAATGGTCGGCACCTGGGTTTGTCGCATAAAGAAACCCCAACATGTGTGGTTGTCCCTTTGGCTTCACTTTGAAACAATGCCAAAAAAAGGTACCATCAACAAAAATACAGCCCAGTCCCGCCGTTGGACCCCCTCAAACTGATTGAAACCTTGCTCAATGGGGTTCCCTCTTCTTCAGGCATGGGCTCACAGGGTAAACCCTGGATCCGGGGCACCCTTCCGAGACAAATCCGCACTACACAGGGAAGCACCAATCGGTAAAGTGTTTGGGATAGGATTTGGGTTTCAACGACAACATGAAGATGTTCACACCATGGTTCCCTGCAGCGAAGCTGCTGTGGCTGTGTTGGTATCTCGCAGCGCCAAGATGATCTCTATGAAGTCTTGGAAGGTCAACTTGCCCGCCCTGGGCCAGCCAGGGCAATTCAGAATCCATTTGATCTGTGCAGGGGCCGGGACTTTTTGCTTTTGATGGGTAAGCTGCAAATCATTCGAGTAAGCTGGTTAATCATTACTGCGTTGCCGCCCTTTTGGGATCAGGTTAATGGTTTACGTGGCTCTGCTTGGTGTCTGAACTGTGGCACTCGATTGGGTGCTTTTGTGGCTTCCCTTTGAGACAGCAGAGCTGCGATCAAAGAACTAAGAACTTACCCTAAGGGTCCAAGGCCTTCTATTGACGCTTTTCAACCCCTCAAAACCATACTGAATTTTGGACCCTCTGGGTTGATCAGGGGCTCTAGTAAGATTCGGTGGAAGGATCGTTGGGCCTGGTATCTGCGACCTTGCTTCCCCGCGGATGTTACAAAATTCGATCCCCTTCGGCCGCAGAAGCCAAACGACTTGCCCACAGACTCAACAGTTTGTGAGTTTGTGCTTTTCCTTTCACTCAACTTAGCGACCAGCCAACCAGCGAAACACTCAATAAAAAACGAAAAACACATGCCTTGGGCCCAACACATCGTTGTGCCGGGCCAACATCAACTGCTCTTTGCGGCTTTTCCGTTTCGTGCCCCAGCGCGTACAGGAAAACTCCGAACTCGGAGCTCGCGTTCTATGCGAC
>CAUJNA010003555.1:523561-528174 GCA_963377175.1 Effrenium voratum
TGATCAACCACAGCCCTTGGGAAGGTTCTGAGTGTTGGAAGGGGTGGAGCCCCTCGATCTCTGGTCTGCGTCTGGGGCGCTTCCCGAAGATCAGCTCCGGGGTCTCCATCATGGCCAGCACGTCGATGCCCAAGCCGCGCATGGCCAGCAAGGCCTGCCTCCTCCGCCGCCCATTTTTTGACTCCGAAGTGGACTTCAACCCAGAGGTGGTTGCGCGCACATGGGCAAATCAACCCCGAAATGGACCTAAAACCCAGGGTGGTTAATTTGGTGGATTTCCCAACAGGGAACGGGAAAAACTCCTGGCTTTTTTTTTGGAAATGGGCATGAGTCTTACTTAGGGACCCGAAATGGTGGACATCATTTAGGTGCGGAGTCATGTCCGCCAACCACTTTTGAGGTGCTTCCAGCTCTTTCAGGGCCAAATGACATCCGAAAGCAAGCCCCGCACATTTTTGAGTGGTCTCACCATGGGCGTCCAAAAGGCCGGCGTGTCATTTTGCCGGGCGGTTGCAGAGTTCAATCTTGGGACTTGTGGTTCGGGGTGTCTAACTCTGAGATCTTGCAGTCCGTTGTGCCGGACCTGGAGCCACTTTCGCAATCGTGAGGCTTCAGGGCAAGAGTTCAGAAAGGCTGAACTTAGATTGCTCTTGTTTTAGCTTAGAAGGATGTCTTGGCTGAATCTGGACACATTCAATGAATGTCTTGCGGGCTTAGGCTCCAGCCCAAACCAGCTGAAACAACCAAACTCGGTGAACAATTCCTGCCCCGATTCAGCCAAAGACTGCTCGTAACCCTGCCAAAGGAAGCACAATGCCGATGGCAAGACCCGCCCTGACTAACTCCTACACTCCAGAACCCGTCAAACAACCTCAAGCAACTGCGCGAAATTCTGCCGATCAACCAGAAAATTGTTCAACGACAAGCAAACCAGCGTGAAGGCCTGTGCATGGGCCAAGCAAAAGAGCACACCTTTAACAACAGGTCCTGCAGAAAGTAATTCCCATGTTGGACGAGTGTGTGTGTGTCTTTGTCTTTGTCTGTGGTATTTTCATTAGCCTTGCACGGACGAAGCCCAACTCCAACCAGTGCCCAACCCGGTCTTGTCCAAGAGCTTGGCAAACCTTGGCGAGCTGAGGTTTCGTTCCGACCCTGTAACCGTTTGCATGCCCACTTGGTTTGCCCTTTGACTCCTCTCTTTGTGGGGCAAACAAGGAAATCCCCGTAAAAGACTTACTAACACTTGGTGTGTTCGCAAAAAAAAAACACGCTCTTTGCCAACCTTCCGACTAGAAATGACTCTAGAAATTAACAAGCCGAGGACAAAGAAGGAACCGCTGCAGGATGCAAGTCAGTTTCATAGCTGCTGTCGTTGTGGAAATCCGGCTTCCTAGGTATTGTTCTCAACATAGCCCGCTGAATGTGCATGGTTACAAACCAAAAGCGGGGGTGCCCAGGTTGTGACACCTCCACAAGTCCGACCTCACGCCAAAAGGATGTTTAAACCTTGATGGTTGAAGTCGAAAACAAACAAATGCGACGTTGCAATTTAAGTACTCCGCTGCAGTTTAACATGGGGCACCTAAAATGGGTCGCAGAAGAAGGTGGTTGTACAAGCGAAGGCTCAGTTAGGCTTTGCTGGCTCATGGGGAGTAAGTTTGCAAAGAAAAGGCTTCGGACCGTCCGAATCAGGGCTGTCGGAATCAACCAGTCATGTGATACAACAAAAATTGGGCTTCCAGAAGACCAACTCCCCGAAGAAAAAATAAACCTCCCAAAAGTATCACAGATGCTCAGATGCCCAGTGGCCATGGGAAAAAGAGGGCACCCTGTTGTTGGTTGGCTGAGTTTCAAATGGAACCCTTACCCAAAAAAGAAAGAAACAACGGAGCCACGGTGCAACCGAAGTGCTTGGATCCACCCCGAGTCCCACAACCCGCATCTCAGTGCCGCTTCGAGGGGCTCGTCCATAGAGATGCTCTCGTCCGAGTTCTCGTCCAGCTGGCGGCAGGCGAACTCCATCTGCTCGTGCTCGTACCTCCCGGCGAATTGGCTCGCGAAGGCGGTCGCTGGCTCCGGAGAGCTCGTTTCGGCACGGTCGGCTGGAGAATTCGCTGCCCGAACTGATCCCCTGCTGAAAGTTTCAACTTTGGGTGGGTGAAATGGCAACCCCCCGCGGAACCCCAAAAAGCTAAAAAGCCAAGGGCATGGCTGGGAGCGCCCAAGGTAGAAGTTTGACACCCGAAGGAAAAATCAAGCCATACCAAATCTCTGTCCGTGCAGCTTGGCTGACTTGAAGAGTCTCAGATCAACCCTGGGTTGTTTGGACATTCCACTGTGCGACATCGACATTCCAACCAAACACGATTGAGCTTTAATCAGTCAATCAGCTTCGAAGATACTTAAAATGACAGAGTGCCCCAAGGGAATATCGAGATATTGCGCCTGGTCCTGAATATTGGCTCAAGCCCAGGCCAAATTGTGTCCTATTCATAGACTGCGAATCATCATTTGCTCAGTTCCCCGTAGCAAACACAAATCACAACCAACAACCGCCGCTTGAGCCCAAAAACTACAAAAGCAACCGAGGGTGAATCCCTTGCAGGTCCTCACAAAAAAGCTCTGAACCCAAGCGACCGGGAAACGTGGTGACTTCTTGGTGAAGCTTGCGAAGCTGAAAACACCCCGATTCAACACTGCCAACTGACTTCCTTAAAACACAAAAGGCCACCACTGTCTATGGCCACTTAAAGCTAGTTGACCCAAAATAGATATCACAGATGTGGAGTTTCGGATCTGTGCGCACCGAGGGTTTGCAGAGAGTGGCCTCTACGCAAAGTCACATCAGCCATGGTCCAAATTGCTTGTTTACCCGAAAGGCCAAGGGACAATTACCATGTCCCCTGGTTGGTCTGGCCCTGCTCGTCCCTCAATGGAGCACTCGAACAGTGCCCCAAACATCTTGACTTCGGGCCGTGCCAAGATGGTTGTAAAGGTTCATTCGGGCTTTCTCCTAAACCAGCCGCTCTTTAGTGGCCCCACCAGGCGGTCTTGGGCGGTTGGGACCCCATGTTCCACTCCTCTGAGCTCCAAACTTGCCCGATGTGCCCAGGGACCCACAAGTTTGGGGCTTCTGCGCCTTGGAGACATCGGCCAAGGGCCAACAAATGGGCTCCAGGATGCTGCAGGTAAGGTAAGGATCTTGCTACACACATGGCTGTGGGTCAAAACCCAGGAAACCCCTGGTGAACATCAAATTTGGTGGTACATGGGAATTCATCCGCTCCAAAAAATGGAGGCATAGGTCATGACCCATGGCTACATGATTGTCCCTTGGTGCCAGCTGTAACCCGTTTGTAGAACTCCGTTTCGGGCCCCCTCATTGGCATGTGGTTGGCACCGTCAGGCGGATTTCCAGGGGCAACCATTCTTTTTTTCCATGGGCTTCTCACTTTCCAGACAACCACGGACATCCACCCTATAGAAGATTTCAATGTTGAGGTGGACAGCAACTTGGAGATGGTTGACTTGTTTTTTCACGGTTGCTTCCCATGCCTCTGACTTCGCGGGTTTCCCTGTAAAGTCACAGGTTCGCTTGCTGACTTGAGCTCGGTGCTGAGAGTTGACCATTTCCTGCTCCGCAGTGGCAAGTACGCCGACCACTTCCACCAGCACTGCCACCAAGAGGTTCATCATCTCGGCGAAGTGCCGTTTTGGATGCCCCAGTCTTTCTTTGGGAGCGCCGGAAGCTCGAGGCCATATAACAAGTGCTCCAATTGGTGGCAGGTGGGGTGTCAAAATGTTGTCTAGTGCCAAGTTCAAAAATGAGTCCAAGATCTCAAAGAAAAAACAGTTGCACAGCAACCCTGGTAGCACCGGGATTGGAGCCCTTTTCGGATTTCATGTTTCGTGGACCCGGTGGATACCCCGAAGGCTCCTTCAGGTGCGAGAGCGAACCAGCAAGCAATCCTTGGTTTTGATGCTCCTCATGCTCCCGGGCTCCACTGGAAGCATCACACCAAAAGACATAGCATCGTACATGCTCAACAAATGATTCGACCCGCCGGGAAACTCACCCCATATCCCATGATCTTAGCCCACCCGCATGGCACACCGCTTGCCTCACAACATCAAGATCTTAACCCATTTCCAAAACTGTATGGCACACCACACAAATGCGCGTGTTGCTACTGCCTTGACCGTTTCACACTAGTTTCTACTTTTCTGAGGTGGATTGTGAGCAAACAAGTTGTTTGAACCGTGTCCACAAACGCATGGCAATACTCCTAATTTCGTTGTTCATAGCTACCCCTCTGCGTTTATAAGCGACAATCTTCCAACAACGGCTGGAACGCAATGTGCCTAACGCCATGGCACACCGCGTTTTACCAGCGTTTCAGTAAAAGAGCCCTTCGCAAGACGCAAGCTTTTTGTATTATTGCTATTTCTTCCGTCTCCTTTCCTTTTTTCCTTCTTTCTGTGGTTTCTTCTTTCTTCATATTTTCTGATTGCTGTTTTATCATATTTTGCTCTTCGTTACTTTTTCTCTATCGTTTTCTCTTTCGCTCGCCCTGTCTCTTTCTCTTTCTGTTGTGCCTGCCACGAGATCTGTC
>CAUJNA010003556.1:0-112500 GCA_963377175.1 Effrenium voratum
AAGGTGGGGCACTATTCGCCAGGATCGTGCCGAAGTCGAACATGTTTGAGGCCATCCGGGGTGAAACGTTTGTGCTCACCCTAACGAAGGGATACCTTACCGAGATCAAGGACGAGGCAAAGGCCGTTGGTCGGGGTGCTATCTTCCCGAAGGAGCTTGAGTGTTTTGAGCAAGCTAGGAAGGTGATGCGCCTGATCAGGAGTGGGAAGGTCATCCCGCCGACTCTGGAGCTGCCGAGGGGAGGATACTCCCGGGTGGCGGTTGATTCCGTACAAATGGAAAGGCTGTGGGACGCATGGGCAGTCGCCGTGTTAGCGGATGTGATGCTGTCCATCTACCCATCCATCGTTCTGCACGAGATGAGTCGCTACCAAGACAAGATGGTAATCTTGCTTCGATGTTTAGCGGCTAGTGGGACAGGTGCTGCGGTGAGGATTGCTGCGGCCTTGGCGGCCGGGTACGGTCCTCCGGTGTTCAAAGGGGAGTCCGCGGCTCCGGATGCGACTGTGTTCTACCTGCTGGATCAGACGTTCAACACTGCATCCACGAAGAACAAGAAAGGGATGGACCCAGCCACGTTGGCGGAGGACATCCTCAAGTGCAGAGCAAAGAACGATCGGTTGAGGGGTTCCCCAGATCACCGGCCGTTCAAGAACTATGAGGTGCATTACGTGACCAGCACTCGTGATAACGAGGAGACATCCCTTCGGATGATGGTTGACAAGGCGTACGAGCTGATGGACAAGCGGACTGACGACTGCATCCAGAAGTACGGCAATGCAGATGCCGCCAAGCATGACCTGTATGTCTTTGGTTTCCGTGGCTCCTACCTGTATAGGTGGGAGAGGAATGCATGGAGGGCCAGAAGTGATGCGGCGACCGTGTGGAGTAAGGATGTGGAGTCGCTGATCGCGCTCAACAACAAGGTCAAGGTGATGGTTTGCGGCCCGGGGCGATCGTTAGATCGAGAGGGCGACCAAGGGGTTCACATGACTAAGGAGAT
Organism: Effrenium voratum; assembly: GCA_963377175.1. NCBI lineage: Eukaryota > Dinophyceae > Suessiales > Symbiodiniaceae > Effrenium > Effrenium voratum. The sequence goes on from CAUJNA010003556.1 coordinate 1,004, forward strand.
CCAGTATAGGATGGGCGACCTCCGTGCGAACCTGATCCCAGTGGTTTCAGCAGACGCTGTGTCATGGGGGAGTGAAGTTGACAGCTACGCCGGTCCAAAGAGCATGGGCTGTGGTGCCGCCCTACCTCGCGGCTGTCCCGGACTTTTTCTCCCTGACTAGGACTACATGGTCTGGTTCTGTCACGTTGCACATCAGGGACAACATCCTCAAGCTTCTGAAGGAGGGTACTTGTTTGAAGATGGGTGATGGCGGATCGATGTCTGAATCTGAGGATGTCGACATGACAGGTGCCGCTCTGGGAGGACCGCCGGTAGGCATTACCCCTGGTGGGCAATCATCTGACGCAGGTCAGCATGCGGGAGGTCAGACCGCTGCCCCGAAAGCACCTCCTAAGGCGTTAGTCACGAAGGAGATGCTGGCATCGGTGAGACCGAAATCTCCGCCGAACCCACCTCGGAGTCCGAGGGTTTCTACACCTCAGGTCACGGCGACCGAAGTTGGGAATCGATGGTCATCGAATCTTCGAACGCCTAGAGCGACGATTGAGGAGGAGAACACGGGTGGCTCCGCCGAGGTCGATGATCTCCTACCCGATAGGGAAGGGGTCGATCTCCCTACGGATACCTTCAACGATGGTGGGGATCCGATCGAGGCCGAGGTGTTGGAGTCCACCGGAGACGTTGAGATGGAGCCGGAGAAGGAAGCCGAGGTTCCCGAGGTAGGTGAGGAGGAGACTCCCGGTAGGGAAGCTGAGGTGCCTCAGGCCACTACGACTACGACAGAGCCGTCGGTGGGATCGCCTGCGGCGAAGCGAGCGGCATCGCCCGTTAGGGAGGAACGCAGGGCTCGAGAACCTGTTGGTGCTCGGGAGAAGGAGGAGGCGTCGGGTGCATGTGGCCCGGGTGTGCCAATCTCCTATGCTCCGAAGTACACGGACGACGACGGGGACCTGCGGGATACTGCAGCGACCCCGAAGGCGGCTTCAACCCAGGAGTCTCGGGGGGGCATACACAATTATGCGAACACGCCGTACCCGGAGCATCCGGGAGAGGCGCCCGAGCTGAAGTCAGCGGAAGTTCGGCATCACCGTGAGCATAGTTCCTATCAATCCACGAGGGGCTCGCGGACATCGGCAAGACCGGCGGAGAGCAGGTCGAATAGGAGGTTCATCGTTCAGCACATCCTGGCTAGGGAGGCTGGTGAGCCCTTCATCTATGCCGTGATCAGGAACAAGGCAATCACTCAAGAGCGGGTTACCGCAGAGGAGTGGAGGAAGGCGAACGAGACTAGTCACACTGTGTTCCCGAATCGCGATAGCGAGTGGAATGCGGTATTGGAGAGGGCCGTACATAACGATTACATGTACGGGGCGTTGGATGCATCCCGAGCTGCTGGGAGGATCGATCAGGAGTACATCAATCCTCGAGATCGGAAGTCTACGCCGTGGGGTGATCAGCAATGGAACATGAAGAAGGTGGCGTCCGAGGCTGCCCATATCCCGTTAGGGATGAGGCAGGACATTCAGGCGAAGCACCATCATGGGCGAGCACCTCCGGGGGACTGGGCAGATATGCCCGATCGGGATGATTACATGGTTCGTGGTGTCGTTAGTGACCCGAACCGCAGGGCGTATGATTGTCTTCGAGCGCCGGGAGTGAGGGCTACCTTGCTGAACGCGCAGACAGGACAATGCATTCCTTTGGACGACCCGACTTGGGTGCCGGAGATTGCATCGTCACACTTGCTGGTAGGGACGATCACTGCGATCGCATCGCACGTGGATTGCGCCCTTGGGCGCGCGTGGCGGATGCCCATGTTCCATCCCCAGCTGATGGCGGCGACGGCGATGCTGGAGAAGCTGCAGAAGTACTTCAACGCGCTGAACGAGGCGGTGTTGGGCAAGCGGTTGGGGACTGCGCCTTTCAGCATGATTGCCGGCCACCTCGCTCCGGAGCTGCGGACTATCCCGACGAGGGAGCAGATGTCCGATACGCTGGCGCAATCAGCGGCTGAGATCATGCTGTCCCACGTATCAGCGTTGTCCCATTCGGGGTCTACTTCCGATAGGAAGGAGATCATCGGAAGGGATGGGCTCCCGTTCGGGAAATCGTGGTTCGAGGATGACCCTGAAGGAGCCACTTGGCCTGGACACCATATGGCTGGAGGTGTCGCTGTCCCGCTGAAGCCGAAGACGAAGATCGTGTGGGGAAAGCGACCACATGTGGACGACGAGGGCGATGTGGATCCTGGGGCGAGCTCTTCGGGGCAACCAAGGACCGAGCCGGCCCCCGATAGGGGCGCCGGGTCAGGAAAGGATGATGATGTGACCCTTCCTGACATTGGGAAGCTGTCCGTGACGGAGAAGAAGAAGGACGACATGGACGTGGATCAGGAAGGCTCCAAGAAGGATTCCACCGGGACGAAGGAGCCCACGCCTCGGGGTACTGAGGCTGGGAAGACAGACCCGAATGAGGTTACCAACTTCAAAGGGGCTACCTTCGAGGAGTATCGGAAGACTGCTCCTGCCTATGAATACAGCGGGGAGGGAGATGATCGAAGGATCCTTCCCAAGAACACTCCGATAGACATGGAGAAGTCGCTGCCGGCCGAGGTAGCGCTCTTGATTCCGAGGGCAGTGGCCACGCAGAAGGAGGCTGAGGAAGCCGAGAGGGCCGCGCTGGAGGCCATCCGCGGGGATTATAGGCTTCCGGATGTGGGTCAAGAAGACAGGGAGAAGGTCGACCCTTACACCGTGACGGACGAAGACTTGGCTGCGTCGGTAGACGCGTTGACTAGGAGGTTGAGCAACATGCCTGAGTGGTCGGGAAATTTGATCGACCCTGCGAAGTCTGCTGAGCTGGTCGCGGCGAGATGGGGCGGAAAGGCGAGCTATGACAAGCCTGAGGCTCCTCTGACTGAGGCTGGGATGAAAAGTGCGTCATTGGAGGATCGTGCCTATGCACTATCGCAGCTGAATCAGATGGTGAACTTTCACAAAAGGCAGCTATGCTCTGGGCGAGGGGCGCCTCTGGTGAGTGCAGCTGCCCCTAGTGGACCCTTTGCTCCTGACCAGCTGGATGATAGCAGGAAGTTCAGGCCTAGTGGGGCGGCGAGCAAGATGACCTACAATCTTGTGATTCTGGATGGGAAGGAGGATTATCTTGCCGATAGGCGAGAGATCAATCAAGAGTTAAGGGAAACGGGAGTTATCCCTGATGAGGCCGTCACTTGCCAGATTGTGGTTCCCTCGAAGACGAGGTTGGGCGAATACCTCCCGAACTACGAGGAGACCGTGGGCACCGTTGCGGGACGGGAGGCGGCGAAGGAGTTGATGAGACTGCTCTCGTGCGATTTCGACGGTTTGGTCATCAATTCAAAGAGAGTCTCGGAGTTATTCGAGGAACGTGTGCTGAAGGAGACCGGACGCGAGGCTGGAAACTGGGTGAAAAGTGACCAGGCCATCTGGTTCCTGAAGGAGATTTCGGGCATGGAGAACGCTGAGATGTCTTGGAAGTTCTTCATTCCGACGCTTAAAGCTTTCCCGATAGGGCAAGTGGAGGCGATGCTCATGGTCATGTACGACGGGGATGGCGTTCTCCTCAAAGAGAGCACCAGGTTGGTTGCCGTTAGGCACACGCGGATCGGACGCGACTTGAGTTACAGTGCCGTTAGGCACAGGTATACTCAGGAAGATGCACCTGGCGGATCTCTGATGTATGAGATGCATTGGAATGAACTCCCCATGGTGGGATACGTCATCATGAAGTTCTCGGACTTTCGGAAGGCGGTTCAGCTCCAAAGGGTGAGGCGAAATGGAAAGGCCATGATCGAGATATTGATCACGAGGCCCGATGTGTACGAGACCATTGGGGATGGTAGGCAGGATGAGGGCCTGATCCCACTTGTGGGAGCCATGGCGCCGGATGCTGAGGTATCGCCTTCGTGGTATGTCAGGGACAGGCTGCGGAACTACTCCGGTAGGTACGTGGTGGTAATGGTGGATCTTCGGGTGCACTGGTCCTTGGTTGGACCCGTGTTTTTGACGAGAAGGAAGACTCTTGCCGTTAGGAACGAGATCCACATGGGGGCTTGGAAGGCGGCGTATATGTACGATGATTACACGATAGTGTACCATCGGGCATGGGACTACGGTGACTTCACCCCCGGTAGGGGAGAGCACAGGCGATCACGGGAAGAGATCAGGCTGAATGTGACTGCCACGTTCTGCTTGAGGTGCGCAGAATTGATGCCAAATGGGATGCACTTGTGTCCCGGGTGCGCGCTCCCGGTCTTTTACCCGAACTTTATCCCCAACGCGGAGGAAAAGGACTTCGAAACGTGCCACATCGTGCCGGAGTGGGTGAGGACCATGGGGCAGTTCAAGCCCAGGAGGATTCCCTCCGAGTGGTCGGAGTCATCAAGAGGAATTTGATTTCCTATTCGATGGCATCCGATCTGAGGATGACGGTGCAGAGCGGCATCAGACTTCCCCCTTATCTTGGTGAAGACAAGGGAGGTGTCGATGCGGCGTGGGATGAGCTGGCGAAGGTGCTCTTCCAATTCTCCTATGTGTCCGGGATTTCGGCCTCGGATGCGTTCGTGGAGAAGTGGGTGGCGAAGCACCTGATCAAGACCAACCAAGTCGATAGATTTGAGTCGGTCACGGAGTACTTCCGGGCCAACCCAAGACACGCTGCTCAGTGGGGTAGGCGTATGACGACTTCCGTTAGGAAGTTCGCTCGTCATGACACGTACTTGTCATTCTATATTCCGATGGCATACGTGATTGGCTCCGCGGCTGGTCATCTGACCCCATTGTACCCGACCCATCGAAAGGACGTGGACATCCTGGAGAGTCCTGCGCGTTGATTTCGCAGCTCAGGCAGTACATGGTATCGGAGACAGGGTACGATGAGAAGAAGAGGTTGAAGGAGGCGATAGCAAAGGTGCAGAAGGCGATCAGCGCCGGACAGTCGGAGCCTCCCGCACCCTTCCGTGACCCGTTCGTCTACGTTAGTGACGAAAGGGTGAGGACGGTTCTTGACGGTCGTCAACCCGAACCTTGAACGTGGACATCGAGGGACTCCAATCGGTGCATCATGCTGCGCCGGGTCCTGGTCCCAAGCAGGAGCCGGTCCCCAAGGGCGGAAAAGGAAAAGGGAAGAAGGGGGAAAAGGGCGGTAAGGGCGGTAGTCCTTCCGGCCCACCACCAAAATCATGTGAAGAGCCAGGTAAAGGATCTGGTAAGGGCGGTAGCCCATCTGTCCCAAAGGCGAAGGATGATGCTGGACCTGCTCCGATGGAGGTTGATACAGCAGCAGCTCAGCCGAAGAAGTCTTGGGCCGAGATGGTGGTTGAAGGGGCCAGGCCGAGTGCTAAGGCTAAAATGACCCCGGTTCCTAAGGCCGAGCCGAGAGGGAAGGCTGCTTCAGCATCTGAGGCGAAGAGTGCTCCGGCTCCAAAAGCTGTGGCTAAGGAGACGAAGCAGGCCGAACCGAAGGTTGAGGTCAAGAAGGAGAAGACAGGCGGAGGTGACGCTCCCGGCGGTAGCCGCGGGTCGGCCGAAGGGCAGAAGAGAGAAAGGAAGTCCCGTTGGGATCCCGACGAGGCTGCGAAGGAGTCGACAAAGCGGGAGGCGTCCACGAGGCCTGGCGACGTCGACAGCAGACCAGGTGCGGCAGCGAGAGAAGCTAGCGGGGATGATCTTCACTCCGCGCTTGGCAGATCTTCGGCAAAGGATGCGGTAGCGCCTTTGACGGCCTCCAAGGCGATGGCAAAGAAGCCTGAAGGCGGGGAGATCCGGCTGCAGTCTGCTGAGCGGGCTGCGGCGAGCCCGGTGGAGGGTCACTTCCTGGTGCTGCCTGAGAGTTCGGTGGTGGACGCTTTCTTGTCGATCTCCACCAACAGAGTGCTGAACAAGCAGGTCAGGGATTTCATCAGGAATGGTGAGGACGCGTCGGCACTGGAGGCTCTCAACCAGATCGTGACGAACTCTCGATCTGGGAGGAGGCGTAGGGAATCGGATGTTTCCCGTACTCCTTCTCGGAGGTCCGTTAGGACCGTGGACACCAGGGATTCCAGAGAGTCGAGGAGGCGCAGATACCGTCCGCGGCGCGAGGATGATCGCGACCGGAGGAGGGACGATGCTCGTGATCGTCGTGATGATGATTCACTCGATCGGGAGCGAGATCGAAGGCGAGATGATCGCAGGAGATCCGAAAGGGATCGTGATAGGGACCGTGCGCGGGGCGGACGTGACCGGAGGAGACGTGACGATAGCCGGTACGAGGATTGCGGCCGATAGGCTTGCGTCCATTCTCCAATGGTCGGCGCGGTGCGGAGGTGGTGATGTTCCTCCCGGACCGCTGAGGCGCGGAGGTCATGTCTCTCCCATACCGCTGCTGGGCTGCTGGACGTGTTCATCAGGAAGCAGTGTGAGTGAGAGGGAAAGCAAACTGATGGGGGGGTTACTCCCGGGTTTGCGGAATTCAAGCATTTTTCAGGTACGCATGGTCAGGGGTACCTCTTGCCGTTAGGCGAGGGTACTAATGGACATACGTTATCTTTTATTTCATGGCTTCTGATAAGAATTAAACTTCTTGCATTTCTGATGCAAACAGTTGTGACCTATTGTCGTCATGTGGACTTTTCCACAAGGTATGTTGGACAGCGTTACCCCGATTAATTCGGGGTGGTGGCGGGAATTTAATGCCCGGGATGTCGCGCAACTGCCTTTGTGGGTTTGCTCCACCGCTGACGGCGGTAGTGTCCAGCTGTTTGCGGACGCATGCGAGCAGTTAAATCCTATCAGTAAATGGCACGCTCCACCCGTCATATGACGGGCTCCTCGTGAGGGGGGTGTGATTAGCCATGGTTAATATCATCATCAGGGACGTCGCGTTAGTGACCGACCTGTGGTGTTTTGGCTCAAGTTTTGGGTTCCGTCGCGCCTCGAATGGGCGTCGCCGAACCCCTGCGTCGACCGACGGCATCTCGGGGGAGAAAGAGACCTCGGGCCGCCGCCAGGTTGGTAGGGACCAGTCGTGCGGCCTGTTGTCGACCAAGGTTGCGGGTTAACCCTTTTCTTGTTTGGTTTGATTTCCTTTGGTTGTTGTTCTCTGGTGTGTGGGAAACCCTGATCTTTGGGACCGGGGATTGGTTTGCTTTTGGGGAACCTTTCTTTTGTGGCTTGTTTACCCCAACTAACCCATTGCCTGGGCACAGGCTCGTGCCCGAATCACACAAAGTAATCATATCTGGGCTCAAAGTAGGAAAAATAGCGAGCCGAGACCTAAAGTCCACGACCACCTCCAGCTTCTGCCGAGTCCTCATTCCGATGAGCATAGGAACGAAGGCGTCCTCGGTGTCCAGGGTATAGGCGCCAAGCCATACCTACTGGCCGTTCAAGAACTGCGGAATCTCCACAAAGGATGAAGCTAGCATAGTTCGGCCATTTCCGAACCTGAAGGATTTCCCATCCGCCGGGTAGACCTTGACATCCTCGTCACCGAACAGCTCCTTCCTGTAGTTCATGATCTCCGTAAGTGCGGTCAAAGACGTCACAGTCTCCGTCGCTCCACTGTCCTGCTTCTTGCACCGTCCAAGCTTCGGCGTGAACCGTCTCCACCTCATCCGCGTAGGATTCATAGCCACAGCCATCTTCATGGTCCTCCTCCGGTAGATCAGGAACTTCCCAGCCGCTGATGACCACCATGGCTTGTCCTGAAGACGAAGACGACCTTTGCCAGGTCCACGCGTCCGCTGAGGGCAATTCTGATACCCGTGATCTCGACTGCCACAAATGAAACAGCCGGTGTAGTTGGGACCTTTTGCCTTCCCTTTGGATCCTTTGACTGCCATGAATGTCGGTGAGGCAGCCGCCAATGTAGGCGTTGAACCCTTGCCTTTTCCTTTTCCTTTCGAAGCCTTGCCCTTGCCCTTGGCCGCCTGATAGAATCCTCGATTCCGCGCCTTGTCCTTCATGAGAGTGCGCGCCTGGACGAAGGTGCGCACCTTATCTTTGTAGGCAGCATAGGCTTCATCAACTTGCTTCTGTTCCTTACTCGTGAGCTCCGGCTCACTCCACTCCTCTGTCCACCACGTTGGAGATGACCACCATGTAGGCTCATCCCAGGTTGCCGTAGAGCTCCACCATGCATCACCGCCTGATTCAGCATCAAGTTCACCTGCAGAACCGGCAGCAGATAGGGCGTACACCTCCGCCGGAAGCTCCTTGCCAATCCAATGCACTGGGGTCTCATCCGAAGAGTCCGGGTGCATGTCCAGAAGGCCCCATTCTTGCTCCTGCTCCACCCAGTACGATCGCTTCTGTCGTCCGCGTCGTTCAGATGCCCGAGCTTCAGCTTGAAGAAGTTCTTCTTCTTGATCACGTAGAGCGCGCTCCACTTCCGTGAAGCGCAAGGAGTTTCCGATCGCTGCTTGCACGGACAGACGAGAACTCGCAGGAAGGCCAGCTCGCCTGAGAAGCAACCATCCAAGGACCTCGTCGGGCAACACCTCCATCGTGTCCACCTCCAACTCATCCCAGGGCAGATCATCAGGATCTGGTTCTTGAGGCTTGTCTTTGGATTCCATCTCTCGCCATTTCTGCCAATCTGCCTCAGTCCACTTGCCGTCCTCGCCTTCCCAGGTCATCTCGTGGATCTCGCCCTCCAAGTCGCCAGCTTCTTCGCGTTGGCCGTCAGCAGGGGCGCTGCGAGTGCTCTTCGCAGGTGATCCAATATCCCGAGAAGTGTCTGCCGAAGGTGGCTCCGGCTCGGACTGAGTCTCCATCGAAGCTCGTCTTGGCCGCGTCGAAGGAAACAGCAGATGTCGATCTGCAGCCTTGCCCCGCTTCTCGTCATACTCCTTTCTCGCACGAACCAAAGCTCGTTGAAGGCGACGATAGGTTTCCCGAACCTGATGCGCCCATTGAGAAAAGGGAGTGCCGGGTGTCCGCCGCAAACGGACCAGAAGATCTTCCAAGCGAGCTCCGGCATCTGGTACAGGGGCTCGGCATAGGCGATCACGAAGATGAGTGAGGAGAAACTTCGCTCCATGTTGCCCTTGCAGACGTCCATGGTCAATCTCGAAGCAAGCCTCCCAGGCTCTGTCCGTCAATCGACTCACCAACTCAGGACCCAACAGATATCTCTTCTCCAGGGCCGTCTTCTCGTATTGAAGTCTCACCTTCCGCACATAATCTGGCCATTGATGAGCATCTCCGTTCCACGAGACGCAGAAATCCTTGGCTGTGACCGTCGTCATGGGGCACACCAACTTCCAACAAACCAGAGCGAAAGCACCGAAGGAGAAGACCAACAGGATGCCGTAGAGCAAGATAAGGAAACGAACCCACCAATTTCGGTAGCCGGGGGAACCCTCAAGCTCCCGAAGCGCGCTCAAGCACTTTCACACACACGTCGCCATGCTCTGCATTAAAAGCGAATATTGGCTGAAGGGATCCCTTTGGACCGAAATGCCATCCATCGGATATTCACACATGTCCAAACCACTCAAGCTCATGCTCCTTTGAAGCAGTCACATGTATGGATGCGAGACACATCGGAGGCTGATCCTAAATTCATTCACATTGCCTGTCCGAAAGCATGTTGAACATTGGCCAACTCTTCCCGCACTGCCAACATGCTGAGCCAAAACTGAGAAATTCGATGGGAAGGGGTGGCCCATGCATGAAAGTAAAGGCCGGATGAGATTTGTAATCTTCCGGTGGCCATCGACATTCAATCAGGCAGCTGCTTGCTGGCGCAGGTTTCTTTTCGGCGGAGCATATGAGGTTCGGTCACGATCGCTGGCAGTCTTTGGCATCCCTAAAAACTCACTGAATTTCCAACAAAACTGGGGGTTTGTTCTCCAATGCATTTGGCTGCTTGTGTGCAACCCCCTCCCCCCCTGCTTGTGTATTTACCCGCCCAGGCATAGGTTTTCGTGCGTACCCACCCCACGTGCCAACTGCTTGCGATTGACCGCGGCCTCACGCGAGCGCGGGGAGGTGTCAGCCACGGCACTGGGGGCCATGCTGGCCGACCTGGGCGCTCAGGTCACCAAGGCGAAGTCAGTGTTTGGGCTACTGCGGGAATTCGTTGTGCAAAGGTTCCGAGTTTTATTGGAGACCACCTGGTGCTAGTACATATGTGTAGATATGTAAATGTATATGTATACATTTAAATATATATATATATATATATAATTTGCCCCCTGTACTCCTGCGCAGGTGTTGCACCCAGGATTCCTCCAGAACAAAGGCCTGACGTCTCCTGAACTGTTGAAGGGGGCAGGCTTCCGCACCGAGGAGAGGTGTTTTTTCTGGTTTTGGTGTCCCTGGCCGTAGGCTTTGCTTCCAGGAGAATGCATGTTGCACTGGTTTGCTGTGAGCCGATCGCTTTGCTTGGAGCCTGCGCATGCTGCGGCTTGCTCCGTTTTCGGTGTTCATGCCGGTGGGGACTTCTGCTCGGCCTTGCTTGGCAGTGTGGACTCGCGGTTGGCCCAGGGCTGCATTTTTCGGCGCAGGTGGAGCGGCCGCAGCGCCCGGATCCCTGGAAGCGCACTTGCCCCCAGCTGTACCAAGACCTCACCTGCCGCAAAGAGGCCGTGGGATGCGGAGGGCTGGGAAGGTGATTGGAGGGAAGAAGCGCAAGGGAGCCGACGGGGTAAGGACCATATGCGCACGTCGAACTTGAAAGGACCATCAGCGCTTGATAGAGCTGAAAGTCAAGGCTTGCCCCAAGCCCCCCGGCACAATCAGACGCCGCAGAGTTTTGCGGTTGGCCGTGCGCTTAATGAGGCTAGTCAGCTGGCAGCTTTGTCCCCGGAATGACCACCACCGCGGATTACTTTTCCTGTTTCATCTCCGCCGCTAAAGCGCAACAAGCAAATACTACAGAATTTGCGGGCATTCGCACAATTCAGTGCTCATGTGCTGAAGCAGGGAGACGCTTGCCAACAGTTGGAGACGGCCCGATAGAGCGCACTTGGGACCCTACCAGCCATCATGTGTTTGCTTTGCCGTATTTCAGCAACTTGCAAACGCATGTTTCGCATGTCATTTGGGCACAAAGCAAGTGCGAAGCACTTTGGGCCTCGCGCATCCAGGCAGAGCCCTGTTTGGGTTAGAGCCTTTTGAATGTCTACAAGCCCCTTGCTCCTGAATTCCCCCATTTCCATAGGAATTTCCCCAAGACTTTCTTCAGGATTCCGGCCTTGAACCCACAGCCCTGGTGAGGTGCAGCAGGTGAACTACACGGGCGTGGGGGGCAGCGACGCCAAAAGCGGCGCGCCGCTGCCGGGCCAGGCGGCGCTGTACCGAACGCTGGCGGAGGCCACGGTGCTGGTGACCAATCTGCCACTGGCCGCCCTCGAGGCGGGGGGTTACTCAAAGACTCTAGGTTTAGGGGGCGTGGGGTGGGGTGGGGTGGGGTGGGATGGGTGTTTGGGCGGGGTGGGTGTTTGGGCGGGGTGGGTGTTTGGATGGGGGATTTGTGGTTTGGGATTCTGTTTGGGGGTTTGGGCGCGTTTGGTTCATGGGGCTCATGGAGCAAAACTCTTCTTCAAGTTCATATCGGCGCTCCCTGATGCTTTACCCGGTGTTGCTTGCCTGAGGGCTGTTGAAGACAGTCTTAGCATTTGGCACCTGAGGCCTGTAACGACAATTTGAACATTAGTTTTGCGACTGGAGGCAGGTGCATGGAGCAACAGCATTCAAAAGCATGGAAGTGTCGAGTTTGTCTGAACTGCCTTTTGCCATACTCAGAATCGACCAGGCTTGGGGCTTGGAGCCGAAGCGCTTGAGGGAGATGTTCCCTCACCTGATCATCGCCACTTGGTGGGTTGTTTGGTGGGTTGTTTTGGGTGAGCTTTGCGTTAGCTTAGGTGTAGTGTTGAGGTGGCTTGGCTGGGTCTGTTGTAGTTGACTTTGCGTCGTGAAGATTGGAAGATCTTTGGACCGGAGGTGTCCAAACGTGGTCCCCCAGACATACAATTTTGACACCCATTGAAAACGCACAGTGCAAGAAGCCCACGGCACATGGAGTCTACTTGCTCCTATGTCCACAATTCAGTCTGACTCATTGAAAGGTTTCACCCACCCTGCTGTGGGCATTCAGCTTGCTTGGCATCCAATCTGCCCAACTCATGGCTTTCCGGAATCAAGCAACATCCGGGTCGATTCGACCGTGTCCGGGCACCGCCTTGCTCCACTCAGTTCTCACGACAGGCACGCATTTGGGGTACTGGCCATGGAGAAGGTTCCTCACAGGGATATCCCACAGCTCCGTGTTTTTCGTTTCAATTTCAGCACTTTGAATGGAGAGGGTTCAGGGAACAGGCGAACCAAGAGCACAAGGCCAATCACTGCAGCTTTCCGTAGCTTCCCTCCTTGCCGTGTTTGCAGTGCGGAAGCGTGAAGAGCTGTAGCAGTAAACAATGACCTTGACTGGCTCGCCAAGCTGCGAACCAAACAGCCGATTTTTGCGGGAAAGAATGGCTCTCAGAGCGAGGCGCTCCCTTTCCCTCCCCTCCCTGTTTTCCTCCCTCCTCCCTCCCTTCCTCCCCCCTCCCCTTCCTCCCCTCCCTCAGGTGCTGATCACTACCTGGGGCTGTGACGTGTGGGCGCGGGAGAGAGAGCTGAGCAGCCGCAAAGGCGGCCAGGAGTCCCATGCCTTCTGGGAGGCGCATCGGAGTACGGTCGCCCGGTTGCCCCTCAAGCTGGTTGAGCTTTTGCTGGCCAACTTCTGGCCTGAGTTGTGACGATGTTCTTTGGGTTCACGTTCCCGTCGCAGATGAACCCCCAACACCGGCAGATTTGAGTTCGCAGCAAAGTTGGCCCAATTTTGGGTCTGGTGTCGCCTTTGCTGCCCTTTAAAAGACAAATCCCGAATTTTTGCTTCAAGGGGATCCCTTCAGACCGAGGGCATCCCTTGAAGCAGAAGAAGCCCAGCGAGTGCCAGGCCAGCGGCCTGGGCCAGACCTTCGGCGTCCGCAGTGAGCCCCCGGGCCTGGGTGAGCTGAGCCTGGCGCAGCTGGCGCTGGGGGGCCTGGGCGCCGCGCTGCTGCGGCAGCAGCGCACCGGCAATGGGCAGCTGGTGCAGGCGGACCTCTATCCGGGCATGCGGAGATGCGACTCCCAAAACCCAGAGAAACCGCTGGAATGCCCTGGTCCTCCCTTGGCCCCTTTTTGGGGTGCTTGGCCTTTTTTTGGCCGAGGCGGGTTGCAAGATTCCACACCCAACATGGGAAACGCCTGTGTTTGGGAGTGCGTTGCCCTCGAAACCTCCCTTTGTTGGGTGCCTTGTCATGCCGTGGCATGAAAAACTTACTTCCGAAGCTATCGTGGGTTCGGGGCACTAAACCCGGATTCTGAAAGCAAGTCCTGAAGTGTTTGTGACTTGGATCCCACTCACCCTGCACTCAGTCGCAGGACACCAGTTGCCAACCTGCAAAGTGCATTGGTTTGCATCAGTGCGCTGTGCAGGTGAGCCGACACCGTGCTGGAGTGTACTGCCCCTTGGTTTGGAGAGATGGGCCACCGGGCAGGGTGCGGCTTTGGCTGCGTCGTTTGGGCGCCCAGATGGAGTCTGAAACCGACAGATGCTGGGAAGACGAGGGGGGGAGCCAAGAGCTGGGAGATAGGTCGGATGCACGAAGCTGTTGCCTTGACAAGACCCTTTGGACGCGAGAGCGGGAGAGAGACAGAAAGGGGGAGAGAGAGAGAGAGAGAGAGGAAGCCAACGTTTTCAGGTGCAACCAGTATTCTTGGTGCCTCGGGTGAAGCTCAATGATTGCCGAGGGAAGTACTTCGTACTCGGCGTGCTTTGCGAAGTTGCTCTTCATCAGCTCATGCCACCTTGACAAATGGGCGGTATCTCCACAGCTTTTGAGGGATCTTTTCCAAGCTCAGCAGGTGCAAATTTGCGAGAGGGCTCCAACGGTGGGACACCGTTGTTGGTATCGAAATTTGGGCCTCAGGTTTCTCACTCCCACCAAAAAAGGAGAGAAACCGATATGGGGCGATTCTCAAGCGGTGATCCTCATGGTTTGTGTCCTTTTTCCCCCCCTTTCGATGGTATCAATGCCAACTGAATCGAGTCATCAAGGCCAGCGCCTGTCGGCGCTCGAGCCGCCGGAGCCGCTGAGCAGCCCCCTGCTGCAGACGCTGGACGGCCGCTTCCTGCGGCTCCTGGGCCGAGGACGCCTCGATTCGATGGGACCGAGGAACGCCGAGGTCGCTTTGGCTGGGGAGGGATAGGCAAATGACTGGCAGGGCAGGTTTTTCTGCCTGTGGTTGGCCTGCTGAACCTCCGGTTTTTGAAATGCCAGAGATTTCCCAGAAGCAAAACCCAGGGCAGACCCGATCTACAACCCCAATGCTTGACGCATCACCCAGTCTTAAGCAATTAAACAATCGTTCCAACTGAGAATAAAAAGGGTGTCAAGCATCCACCCACCTGTTTGGCTAAGCCCGGAGCTCGGAAAGCTGGCAGGCAGAAAGGCCTGGCGGCCTGGAATCCAGGCACTTGAGCCTTCACTTAACCAAGCATAGCAGTTTCATGGAAGGCTTTCCCTTTTGAATGGTGCAAGTTTGGAGGACGTAACGCGCGCTGCCAACCAAAGACTCTATGCCCTCCTTCGGTCCACTCTTTCCCCCGAGTTTCCCCTTGTAGGGCCGGTGGCTTGAAACGTCACCTGTCCAAGACCATCTGATTTCAGCAAGCATTCATTTGGGGTGTCCCCGACAACCCTTCAGGGCTGTACCAGCATCAAAGCGCACCAGCCAATAGCTTATGGCCGATTTCCTCCTGGGCCGCGAGGACATCAGCCGCACGACGCCTGGGTCCTGCTGCACGCGGTTGGCCGCCGCGAGAATCTGGCGGACCAGCTGGGAGGCCGGGGGCGAGAACTGACCTCAGGCCCCACACAAGAGGTTTGCCGTAGCTTCGCCGAAAACTTCGGCCATGGCGCCAAGAAATTGGCAATCAGAAGCCAAACCAAGCAAAAGCGCATGCTGAGATTGCTGTGGGGGGCCGGCCCGGAGGTTTGGCTTCTAGGGCTGGACCTCAAACAGGGGATGTGCTCACATTGGAGGTTAAAGCGACTGTCATGGAGGAATTTCTTCATTGGCATTTTTGGGCGGCCAGGGGGCATCGAGAAGCTCCGGCAGAAGTTGGAGGGTTACAGCTGGGAGGAGTCGCGAGAGGGCGAAACTCAGAGGCTGACTTGCGGGTCCACGATTCGTCGCAGAAAAGGGCTTGCGAGTTCTCATGTTCGGTCACAAATTGACAAGTTGACAATGGTTCATTCAGTGACGTGGGGGGACTCTAGAAGTTTCCCATTATAAGGTAAGGGCAGCCATGGGTGTAAGGGAAAGAAGGGCTGTGAAATTTGTTTCTCCATTGCATCCCGTTGAGATGGTCCGAAATCATGCACTAAACGGCTACGGCACAAGGGTCGGCCTCATACCATGGAGGGCCCCTCAAGTATGCCAAGCTTCGTATCAAACACGCGAGCCACAGTCTATAGTTACTTCCACCCTAATGTTGACCCAGGATTAATAAACCCGTTCCTCTATTAGGGGGGTGTTCCCTCCAAAAGTGATGAATCCCCACTAAAAGGGGACACCCCCCTATTAATCAACCAGAGGGGTGTATCAATCCGGGGTCAACATTACAACGTGATTGACCAGAGTCCCTCTCCAGGTCCCCTAGCCCTCAGGAGATCCAGAAGCACCAGGACGAGTTGCTGGCCTGCGCCCGTGAGTGGACCTTTGAGGAGCTCCTTCCGTCAATCTTTCGAAGCACTGAGGGTTTCGCGTGCCGGGCATCGCTTCCCTTCATGGCAATTGGGGGCTCCATAAATGGAGACCACATTGACCACATCGCACCAAAAGAACAACAAGTTGCCCTTCTCAGGCACACCACACTGTTCATCGCAATGAGCAGTCGGTTTTGTAGACGGCAATGTCTTGCTTTTTGCTTGGCATTTTTTCAGTTGACGGCCTCTATTACCAACCCGCTCATCTTGGCTTGCTTGGAACGGTATGGAATGGTCCATGCTTGAGTTCCGTCAACTCCTTCTTCGGCCCAAAGAAGGAAGCCCCAGCCTTGCCAGGACCTGTCAAAGGCCTTCCAGGCTGGCGGCCGGGAATGGCGGGGCGAAGAAACCATGGGCTCCTTGAGAGCCCTTTGTCGTAGGTTCAGCCTTGGGCCCCAGAGCCGGAGGAAGAATCTGACAGTCTTGTTCCCAAAATTGGAGCTATGAACAGCCTTCTCTTGGACCACGCGTAAGCAAGTTCTTGGGTTGAAATATTCACTTGTCGACGGTAACCAAAATTTGAGTGGAGCAAGTTCGAAGAATCGAAGAAGCAGTCCCTGCCCCCGATGCGCCTTCAGCTTCTAGGCTCGCTTTGGGCCCAAATTGCCCCTTCCTGCGCTTTCGTCCGCCCTCCTGCTCAAATAGGGCGACGGCCGGTCCTCACTGGTTTGTTCGTGAACTTTCCAAGCAGCCGAGAATGGCAGAGTGTTGACCCCGGATGAATAAACCCCTGTTTATTAATATGGGGGTGTCCCTGGGTTCAGTGGGGATTTATCAGACAAGGGTGTATTAATCCGGGGTCAACATTAAGAATTCAGGTCTGAGCTTCCAGCGGTTGCCTTGAGACGTAGGATGGTTGTGCTTCCCCTGCGCCGTGTGTTCATGGCGGCCTCGCTTCCTCAAAATGGGGATTGAAAGCAAAATGTCAGCTTTCTTGAAACTTCACCACAGATGCATTCCGTGAAGCTGTCCACTTCACTGGCGGGGCAGACCGATCTCGTTCGCAGGAGGCACTTTGCTTGGTGCTGCCCCTTTTTTGGAGGGTAGGTTTCCTGGCCCCGGTCAGGACAAAGG
Source organism: Effrenium voratum (assembly GCA_963377175.1). NCBI lineage: Eukaryota > Dinophyceae > Suessiales > Symbiodiniaceae > Effrenium > Effrenium voratum. The sequence continues at coordinate 17,904 of CAUJNA010003556.1, forward strand.
CATCACCTGGTTTGTGGAGGAGATGAGGCCCACAGACGCCGAGGCGTTGCACAGGCGTGCCATGCTGGCAGGGCGGGAGGTGGGATGGTGGAATAGGGTAGGCCCCTACCTCCACTTCTCTTCGTTGGACAAGTGCGGCCGCCGAAAACGCACTTCAAACTGCTTGCTCGCCCAAGCTGGACATGAAACGCACGAGTGTGCTGCCCCAACCAGGAAGCAAGCTTCAAGGCACAGGGGTGAAATGACTCTTGACCACGAGTGCCTTGCAGGACGTAGCTCAGAGGGGGGGGGGGGTCAGGGGGTTGCTCACACCTGGACATGATTCGTAATAGTACTCATGGCTGTTTGATGAAAGTTGAAGATGTGGAAGTTGCCTTCCTTACTGTGGATGGACAGAATTCTGCGCCACTTTGAAGCCTTGAGAAAACATTGTATGTTGATATCTACAGGGGAATCAGCAGAAACCAGGGTTTCTTAGGTGGTGCAAAATGGTTTTTGTCAATCTAGAGTATCACCCCATCCCTTCCCCGTGCTCGTCACGTGGCCTGGCTCAGCCGTTGGGGGGCCTTCGTTGCCGCCTTCTTCTTGGGGCCCCGCGCGCTGTGGGGCCCATGACGCGCGACCGCTCCCGGTCGCCGCGGAAGACGGAGGTGAAGGAGGGGGTTTTCAGCTCGAGCTGGAGCCTTTTGAAGCCTTGGGTGCGGGCGGCGCACGCAACATGGGGCGTTTCGATGTTTTAACGTGTGGCTTATTTACCTAAAATGTGCGCTGCTCACGGCCTGAGTCAGGGCGGGACTCCTCCCAGCAAAAAGAAGCGGTCGCGCTTCGGACGGCTGTTGTTGGAAATGCCGACGCATTGTTTTTTTTTCTCCCCTTTTTCCGTTGCCAGCCAGAAACCTAGCGTCTCCAACCTTTGACTCCAAGATTGTGGTTTTGTAAAATGAAGGATCCCCATCAGCGCACCTGATTCCATGGTTGTACCTTGAGAGCCGCAACACCATGCCTCGTAGCCCGAACGCTGGCTTTCAACCACCTCCTCAAATGCAACACCTGGCATGAAGATGCTCTCCTGGTGACACCAATGCGCCAAGGTGGCGCACGGTTCAACCGAACCAGGGCCAAGAAGAATTGAGTTGAAAAGTCTCCGAGCCAAAGGCCCCAAAGATGCCCCGCCGGCGCTGGGTGCCGAAGCCTTCGCCTTGGCCCCTGATCTCCTTAGGAGATCCCGGTCATCGGGGACAGCCGGGTACTCATCGCGGCCAATTTGTTGGAGGAGATCCCCTCGCGGCTGCATGCGTTGGGGCTGAAGCCGGCCGCACTGGCGGGGGGCCCAAGGATTTTGGGGTACATGTGCGGAGCTTTTTCGTTGCAGCTTGTTGCTTTGCCTTTTTGTTCAGTTCTTCGGTTCTTTGGTTAAGTGGACCTTTGGTTTCTTTGGTTATTTGAAATCTTTGATTGTTTTTTGCGGTTCTTTGGCTCTTGAGTTCCCACCGTGTGCCAGTGTCGCCGACTGGCTCTTGGCATATGATTTCCTGCATGCCTACGGATGCATGGCTGTCGCGTGTCGCTGTGTCTTTCTCCCACGCAAAAACAAGGTGCCGCTTTTGACATCACCCTTTGCTTTGAGCAGACAACTCGACTGTCTAAAGTGTGAGCAGCCTTGCGGAAGTTCTGGTTTGGCATGCAAGTTCAGCACGACAGCAGTCAAAGTGTTGGGCCCAGCCTTCTCAGGCCGTTGTCAGCGACAAGACGGTCGATGGTCACCGCCTCAGAGCGACACCGGTTTAACGGGAAGGTGGAGGCCACTGCTTTTTTTCTTCAGCCCTTGGATCCTCTCTTGACCAGACTCATGGTCATGGAAGCGGACCGGGCCGTTGTAAGGGGACCTTTTGCCTTCCATCCCGTCCGTTTCCTCGGCTGCCTCGCGGTTTTCGAGGCCTCTACGGGGAGCGCCTGGCTGCGGCCTTCCAAAAGCACGGGGCGGAAAATCCGGGCGGCCCCCGCGTGCTGCGCTACGCCTTCGCGCCCGGGGAGTCCTCCAAGAACCGGGAGACCAAGGCAGCGATCGAGGCCGGGGTACGGAAGCCTGGGGCAAGCCCGGCTCAGGGTCTCCGATTTTTTCTTCAGAGGAGCCACACTCAAAACCTGGATTAAAGTTGGATAGGGGACAGTTGCAAGTCCCAACCTCAACCAGCTGCGTTGGATTCTGGGTGGGCCGCTTTAGTGCCAGGTTTTGCTGACGGCTCACGCAGAACTGTGGTTAGTTGCAAGCAGCCGGCGAGAGCAGATCGCGCATTCGCACCCGTACACGCAGATAGAACTGGGAAGTGCATATTCTTTGAAGCTGACCATCGGAAGCACGCTTGAATGTTTGGAGTGCGGTGTCGTTCATCCACCTTTTGGACCACTTCGAGATAGCTTTCATCGAGTTTCAATTTGCGGGCCCAGAATTGTTGCCCCAGACCCTGCGGAACCCTCTAGAAGCGCTCGCCCCGAAACCGTCGCCGAAGTGGCCCCATGGCCAATAGCCAGGACTTCATGCTGGCGAACAAGTGCACGCGAGACAGCGCCATGCTGGCGCTGGGGGGCGGGGTGGTGGGGGACCTGGTGGGCTTTACCGCTGCCACCTACATGCGCGGGGTGCCGGTGGTGCAGGCGGAGGGGTTGGGGTGTTTCGGGCTTGTTCTTTTTTTGGGGGTATGTGTGTGTGTGTGTGTCTTTGTGGGGCGTATGTTTTCTTCTCCCCGGACGGGGGGGTGGGGTGCAGGTGCCCACCTCCACCATGGCCATGATCGACAGCAGCGTGGGGGGCAAGACGGCGCTGAACGTGCCCGCAGGCAAGAACCTCATCGGAGCCTTCCACCAGCCCAAGGCGCCTGGAAATCACATCGTCCTCTTGTTGCGCTGTGGGGTTCGGGAATGAAGGGTGGAATAGGTGTTTCTCTTTGCTTTGGGTGGGTGCCCCGTGAATTACACCCCGTTTGCTGGGGATTGAGATTTCTGCGGCTTAGCGTTGACATTTCGCGGGTCACTTCGCAAGATGCAGTTCGAGCCTTTGAAACCGCTAGCAGCCGCTAGCAGGCTCTTTGCACCTAGATTTCAATGTGATTACCCCTCGGGCTGTCCACTTTTTGTTGTATGTTTCTGATTGTTCAGGCGTTTAGGCCCCACTTTGCTTGCCGACCCATTTGAGTGGCGTATTGGCTTCCGATTGGTGTGGCAAATCCACTTTCTGCCGGAGCTTTGGCAGGCAGGAACAGCACGGACATGAACAAACTAACTCCAACCTCACAAGGACACAGTCGTGCGCAAGAGTTGTTCCTAAACACCTCGAGCCCATGCAGTTGCGCTTTTTCCAATATTTCGGGGCCCTCCGCCGGGGGCATGGGGGGGGAGCGGGGAGGGGCGCCAGGTGATCTTCGCGGACCCCACGGTGCTCCAAAGCCTGAGCCGCCGGGAGGTGGCGGAGGGCCTGGCGGAGGCCATCAAGATGGGGATCATCCGCACCTCAGCGCCGAATTCGAAGTCGGAGATTCGAAGCAGAAGGGCTCCCCCCGGTTGTCGGTGGGGACGCTTGGCTGTTCCACCGGTCCACCCAGAACTTTTTGAGGCGCTCCCTCCACGAAATGGAAGTATGTCGGAGAGTTAAGGGGGTTTCTCAAAATAGAAATGGGCGCCGTCTTTGCCAGAGCGCTCGCAAATCGTGTCGTGCAAGAAACTGCTCCGCTCCGTTGCTCCGTTGCTTCGTTGCTCCGCTCAGCTGCCCCGTTGTTCCACAAAGCTGCTTCGCTCCGTTGCTCTGTTGCCCGGTTCCGTTGCCTGCTTTGCTCTGTTGCTCCGTTGCTCCGTTGCGTTGCCTGGTGTTTTGCGCTCCGTTGCTCCGGTGCTCCGCTGCCCTGCTCGGTGGCCCTGTTCCCGCGAGCCGCTTCTCCATTGCTCCCCTTCGCTGCTCCGTTGTTCCGCGAAGCTGCTTTGCTTCTTGGCTCCGTTACTCCGTTGCTCCGCTCTGTTACCTCGTTGTTGCGGGAAGCTTCTCTGATCCGTTGCTCAGCTCCGTTTCCCGGTTGTTCCCCGAAGCTGCGGTGCTCCCTTCCTCCGTTGATCTGAGAGACAGAGTAGCAGCGGAGCAACGAAGCAAAGCAGCTTTGCGGAACAGCGGGGCAACGGAGCGGATGTCTGGCGTGTCTTTTGAGGCGATGTAGACAGCGGTTGAAGTACGAATTCTTGAAAGACCAGGCTGCGACTTTGCAGCTGCTTTGTGGGGTGGAGTCGCCAGAGAAGCAAGCAGCCGCAAGCAGGGGAGGGGCTGTGGTTCTGGGATGGCCCGGGAGGTTGCTAAGAGTTACGCATATGCTATGTACTTAGAAGAGGCAGTGCTGCGCCGCGCAGACCCCCTCATAAAATCTACATCCTATGTTGCAAACCTTGTTTACTCCTAGTAACTTCCTCATGTCTTTTAAGAGCTGAGGTCTTTTAGCAGAGGGCTTAGCTGAACAACATAAGTTGTAAATATGCGTGGCTTATGGTATTGCAGTTGCAGCGCTTAGCTGGCTTAGCAGATAAGCACTTATACCCAGATGCTAACATGTGAGCTAAGTGTGAACTGGAAAACACAACAATGGAATTTAATGCAGTTATGCCAGCTCATTGTCACGGGCTTGCACCAATTCACTGCTGCCTTGTTGAGCTTGGGTTTGAATTGCAAACTTGCGTGTTCAAGCCATTTGTTTGCATGCAAGTTCATAAGCACAATAGCAGGCCAGCGCGTGAAAGTCTTTTTGTGGCATTTGCGTGCATGTGCCAAGTTGCCAAAATACTCTGAAGCCAACTTTTTGGCATCTTCGCGATTTTATATGTGCACCTGTACATGCGCACCCAGCAGCATCTGCAAGTTGACAAAGTTGCAGCGCAAAGCCGGCGCATTGACAAGAGTGCTCATGTTGCAGAACACGCTGAAAGCAGCAAAGCGCGTTTGCATGCTAATGTCAATCATGTTTGCAGGTGCATGTTACTTGTGTATTCCGTGGCATGCCTATACCTCATTTGGGTCAATTGCAACTCTGCGATAGAATTTTTTTCCTTTTGCCTGTCATGGATGACTCAGCGAAGGAGAGAATTCAGGAGTTAATGAACATGCTTACAAGATGAGAACGGCATCTTATTCAAGTGGGTGAGCGTTGGGAAGGCGCACCTTGATGCCAACTTGGCTTTCAAAGTGAAAGAAAAGCCAACAAGCATCTCGACGGCCCTTCGGGCGGCTAACAAGGCAGCTGTGCTCCCCGCTGGCTGCAGAAAAAGCGCGCAGTGTGGTTCCTATAATAAGCGGCTCTCGGAGGAAAAAGACTTTGAATTCGCTTGCGTCTCGGGCGCCGACGGAAAGGTGAGCCAGAGAAGCTGGCGTCGTGCCAGAACAAGTACTCTTTGCTCCCGGAGCAGGTGCTGCTCCTTGTCCTGCCAAACGTGCAGTTGCCGGAGGCCAAGGCGAGCGCTGCCAAGGCACAACCATCAAGAGATCCTCTACATGAGTTGCAGCTGGAGTACGGTGCCAAACTGGAGAGATTGCCCCCCATGATTGTCAAGACCAAGATGATGTTTTTGTCGCAGATATGAGGCTGGATTACCAAAGCAGCAGTTTATTCCCGACGCTTGGGGGAGGAAGCTGCTGAAGCCCGCTTAAGTTGGTTTTGCAGCATGGGCGGTTTGGAAATGCGCTGGTGATGTCAGGGCCGGCCAGGCTGGGCCCATGCAAGCATTGATGGCGAGTCGATGAGTTTGGTCCATGATGTGCTGCAGATTCCCAGGTGAGTGGGGCACGATTGCCCAAACGCCCGTGCAAAGTTGCGCATGAGGGCCGAATCCAAGACGGAAGTCAATTCCTTGTGTGCTGTGCTGAGGTCTATGGGAAAGCCAGCCATGGCTTCTCAGGTGGAGAAGCCTCGTGCAGCTAGACTTCCTTCGCAGCGTTGCAGCAACATTGAGGCAGTGATGGGCTTGAGGCTTCGCATCCCAGCCCACGGAGACTTGGTTGGCTCTGACTTCAAGCGCGGTTCTGGAATTTCCAAGAAGATTGACACTTTCTGTGGACGGGTTCGGCTTCCATATTTTCTTGTATGATTTGGACTTAGTACAGAGGAGATGAGTCAGGGTCTTAGTTCCTTTTCTAAGCAAAAAGTGAATCCTGAGACGCGAAGAGCTGCAAACAACGACAACAAGATAACACTGCTGAGCTTCAGAGACACGCTTGTGGCGCAGCGAGCGCGGCGCGTTTTCGTGATTGGCACTGGCTGCCTCGTGCAACTGAAATTCACAAGCTTTCACGCCTTTTGAACGTGCAAGCTTCGTGCTAGTCTGGCTTGTGCTGGTCTGGCTGGCGCACGGTCTTGAAACCAGCATGCTGTCCAGTTGTTGGAGCCCAAGGGCTTCAAACAAAGATTTTTTGGAGGTTAGCACGCTTAGCTGATTCATGTAGACTCTTAGTTCTTGATGCCTTGTGAAAGGAGTCTAAAGCACTTAGTAAGCCTGTTAGTATCCTACATGTTCCTAGCCAAGCAACATAAGACGTTTAGCAACCTCCCGGATCATCCCAGTAGAGCGGATGGGCGAGCCGCGTTGTGGCGAGAACTTCATGTAGCAAAGGAAGTAGAGCAAATCGTAGAATGCGAAGAAAGCACAAACGTAACCTAGCGCCATGCGTGCAAAGGTTTATGATTATATATACGCCCTTTCTTGGGTATGCAACATTTATGCCCTGTTGCAGCAAAGTCACCAAACACAGCGCTGCCGTCAGGGACTTCAAGACATGTGCAGGGGTTTTCGGTTGCATTGACTGTGCCAAAGGCGACACGGAGCTCTTCAAGACAATGGTTGCCAACCCTGAGAAGATCATGGCCTTGGACCAGAAGTTGATGCAGGATGTGATTTCCTTTACGGGTGGGTGGGACATACAGTACAGCCACAAAAAGGAAAGGGTAAGGGCCACGCCCCCCAAGAAGGCGACCCTTGAAACAACTGGGCTAAATGAGCCGAAATCCGAGTGCGAAATGGTTTTTGGCAACCCACCGCTGGTGGACGGCCGAGGGAGAGAGAGAGAGAGAGAGATGCCAGCCTGTTCCTTCGCCATTGTGTGTCATGGGGCCATGCACCTTGAGCAGTGCAAGTGCCAAATGTTTGGAAGAGAATGTGGTGATTGAAACCACGTAACGCCAGGATTATCAAGTAATAGTAATACTGTACTGTGGATGAAGAATAGCCCCGTATACACCGTTGGTGCACAATCCTTTTGAAATTCCTCAGAAGACATCAGGAACACGCCAGGGCAGAGGGCTGAAAAGAATGGGCAAGAAGTCAGAAATTTGGAATCCACAATGCCACAACGAAAAAGGCGGAATGGAAAGGGAGTTACTGCGATCCCCCGGCAGATGGCTCTTGGCAGCCAGGAGGTGCTACACAAGGCGGTGGCGCACAAGGCGGACATCGTCGCCATCGACGAGAAGGAGACTGGCCTGCGCGCCACCCTGCCGCCTGCTTTATCCAAGCGCGGGTGCATGTACTTCACTTCCCGAGCTTCTGGATTTGAACGTTTTGGCGGCATCCTTCGAATGGTAGGCAACCAACTTACATTTCTTTTGGCCAATCCGCCCAGGAACTGCAGGCAGTCGCAGATGGGGTATTTGAAGTTGTTTGGTGGCTCGGCGCTTCGGAGCCGCGGCGGCCGAGGAACTACGGCCATACCATCGGCCACGCCATCGAGGCGCTGGTGTCGCCCAAGCTGCTGCACGGGGAGCCGCTCGCTGAGTGGGGGGGGAGAGGGGGGGGGTTCGCAGCCAAAAATCGAAGGGAAGGTCTCAAACATGGATCAGGAAGGACTTCCCTTTCCAGCCATGCAGTGGGTCTGAAAGTAACCATCTCACCGAGAAAAAAGTAGGCGAGAGCCGGGAGGTTTTTTCGTCGCACACGGCTGCCATGAGGCTGGCTCAACCAACCTTCTGACCAAAGCCCAAGGGAAGCCAATGAGTCGGATAGGCGGCAAGTGCCAGTTTCTTGAGTCAGGTTTGCCAAGCTTGCCATCAACAACACGCATGAGTGCCTCTAACATCATTAATGGGTTCATGTGTACCTGTTCCGCTGGCATAGCCAGGATAACATACCCCTAGGCCTAGTGCTGCACTGCCACTTGCTTTCACTTGCGCACTGCGCCAGAGAGTGAGACAGAACCCAACACAAGGTTGCTATTTCTCATGGTTCCTACTGAATGAACCCTGGAGTTCGTTTGGTGCTCTCTCCGCCGAGATGCAACGTCGCTGGCCCAGGTTTGGCAGGCGTTCCTTTTTTGGAGAACGACTAAAGGTTGGCTTGGCTGTTCAAAGGCAGCGCTATCTATCCTTTCCTTGGGTTGCGAAAAGGGGTGCCGGGTCCCCTCGCTGCTCCAGGGGGGTTCCCCTCGTTGGAGACATCCCCGTGTTCCCCACGGGGGCTGCACGGCTGCACGGCGAGCGGCGAGGTGTGTGGCCATCGGCTGCGTGGCGGAGGCGGAGCTTGCTTGCCGGATGGGACACCTCAAGGCGGAGGCGGGTCGGATGCGAGGAGACATGGATATAGCGGTGGACGTTTCCTGTTGGTGTTTTTTTTTTGCAGCTTTCTTCGGTTCCAAGCCAGGGGTGAGTTTCAGCAGCCAGGAAGGAGCAACTTCGAATTTACAGGAAGAAAACATCAAAAGCACAAAGGGCAGCAATGTGGAGGTCTGGGCTGGACAGATGACACCTTGTCATTACTTGCGAATTCACTGGCTGGAACGTCCAAGTTGCGAGATGACAAACAGATGCTTAGGCATCTCCATCAAAATAATGTCTTCTGCAAGGATTCCTTCTGAGTTGGCTCGCTACATTGCGTAAACCAGAATTTCCTAGCCAGCTACCCGCATTCCCCTTTTCTTCCCATGGCCACTTAGGTCAAGTATTGAGAGGGCCGTACATCTAAGTAGGGAGAATGCGTGCGGAGGCCATCCCCGAGATCCGGAGCTGCTTCCAGGTGCGCCTTTCTTTCTTTCTTTCTTTCTTTCTTTCTTCCTTTTTTTTGGGGGGGGGGATATGTCAGGTGTGAGCTATTGTTGGCATTTTCACGGTTCTCGGGTTGGTGTTTCTGCTGCTTTGGGAGGCAGGCGTGTGAAGCCCATGGGCCCTTGGGCCCTCCGAGAACCCGAGGCGTACGGACTGCCTGTGGTGCCCCCGGCCGGTTTGACCCTGGAGAAGGTCATGGAGAAGATGGCCGTGGACAAGACCCCCGGCTGGCTTCGGGTGGAACTTTTTGCAGGGGGGTCAACAGCAACCAAGCCAGGGTTCCCCTCACTGCGTGCGAGGGTGTTGGGCGGCAGCCTTCAGGCTGAAACCCTCACAAACCCACTGCGATGTTGGAACGCCGCCCCTCCAAATGGACAAGAGTCGGCACCAGGTTACCTGGTTGCCTTCTGCAACACACCACTCCAAAGGTTCAAATGGTGTGTGTCACAAGCGTGTCAGCCGCCCTTGTTGACAACCCCGACTTAAACCCAGAACCTTCTCTTGTTCAGGAAATCCACCACCCCTGTGTGACAAACAGCAAAAACCCTGCCAGTTTGGTTTGACCCTTCATCCCAGAACTGGCGACCCCGATGGCCTAGGAAGAACCAGGGCAAGACCATTCGCTGCACCATCATCACATCGGTGGGTACTAGCATCGAGCACCCCCTGCCGGTCCAGCGAGAGCTCATGGAAGCGGTGGTGGGAGATATGCTGAAAACGAGCGTGGCCTGTGCCAAAACCGACCCTCTGGTGGAGTAAAAATTCGCGTTCTTTGCATCGTCCACAGCCACCCATGAATCGAAATCATATTGAATCAAAAGAACATTTGACTGTGGGGTGCGAAAATGGCAGCTGCGCGCAGAGATGGGGGAGCAGGAGGGGAGGATGAGTTGGGATGTACGTCTCAAATCTCAACGCGCAACTGGCGACAGCCCTGCCCGCCTGTGGATGCGCATGCTCCATGATCAGCTAATCCCCGCGCGGCTGCAATTACCACGTCAAATGCGCATGCATGGCCCAGAAAGCTCAGCAAGTCTCAAGGGCCCGGGATATTCTGGGCCCTCAACTCAGCATTTACTCCCACATTTGGCTTCCACTCCCTCCCTGATCCTTCCACCAGAATGCTCAGAAAATCGGTTAATTACATGCCAAGAAAATGTACATCTGTATACATGTATATATGTATATATGAATATATGTATGCATGTATCTATGTATACATGCATACATGTACAGATGTATATATGTATATATGTATGCATGTATGTATGTATACATGTAATTATGTATGCATGTATATATGCATATATGTGGTACGCCCCCCCCCCCCCCCCCCCGGTGCCTAGGTTGTGCTTGATTTCATACATTTTTTCAGGAAATTTGCATTTTTTGGTAAAGCTTGGGCACCAAGGAAGGGTGTGTGTGTGTGTGTGCCACAATTCTACAATTAGGAATTCTGGACCCAAGATTGCTGGGAGACGTTCAATGTGCCAATCTGGAATTCAAGATTCTGAAATCCCGGAATATTGAATCTTGCGTCCCATTTTTTTATTATTATTCTGGGATTCAAGATTCAAGATTCCCACAAAACAACTATATTGAAATCTTGAATCTTGAATCTTGAACCTCATATTTTTTTTTAGACATGGGATTCAATATTCAATATTTCACAACAATCTTTTTCTGATAATCTTGAATCTTGAATCCAATAATTTTTATTTTATTTTCTAAATATCCAGGTTTGTCCCAATACTCTCGGTGTTCAACAAGATTCTCGGAAAAGCTTTCCGTGAAATATTTCAATCTCGAACCTTGAATCCAGTGGTAAAATACGTTCGAAGTTTTAGAACAACTTGATCATTTTCAGGGTTTTGACCAGGATGGATGATTCTTAGGAAAGTTGTTGTTTGTGCAATCCTCGATATTGAATCCTCAATCCAGTGGTAAAACACTTTCAAGTGTGAGAAGAACTTGAATGTTGTTTGGGTTTGGCCAGGATTGACAATTCTCAGGAAAGTGTTCTGTGTATTCTTCAATCTTGGTTTTTCCCATCCAGTGCTAAAATACTTTCAAGTGCTTAGCGATCCAGTGGAAACGCTTTCAAGTTATTAGTTAGACAAACTTTTAAGTGCTTTTGGTGAGCGGTTTGCTTCATGTTAGCTATGAAGCGTGTTGACCCTTTTGCAGGAGGTTAACAAAGGTAGGTGTAATGCTCAACAACAGCATTGTAGGAAGAGGCGCAGGATCATTAGGGGTACTATATATGTGTGTATGTATGTGTATACATATATTCATATGTATGTATGTATGTATGTATGTATGTTCACACACCCCCCCCTCTTGAACTACCTCTCCACATTTGCTCATCTACTGCCTCCGCCTTTTGAGATAGAAGGAATTTTAAATGTTGTCCTGTGCAAATAGAACTTTAAATGCAACTGATTCAGCTAGAATCCCTGTTTCGAAATATGTTTAAAATTTGAACCTCTCTTCCCTTGAATTTCCTTTTGTCTAACAAGTTTAATTTCGGACCTTTCTTATGCTGCAAACGGGCCAGGATATAAATAACACAGATCGTATCTCGAATTTCCTTGTAGAAGTCCCTTAAATGTTTAGCCATATTTAATACGAACTAAATTTGAGAAGTAGTCTCTATTTAATTGTTATTATGAAAAGCTAATTGAGTTGTGTTCGTACTAGATTATATCTAACACTTAGAGTATATTTGAGAATAAACTCCTAACTTCTTTTGTTGAAGATTAGTTGGAGTTTGCCCGAACCTATACTGATATTCCCATGTAGCTCCTATTTGGAAGGGATTTGCCTGTATAAGCTGTAGTTGAGCAATGTTGAGCATAAACCAATTTTTGTTTCTATATCCTAACCAAATTATATTCAAAGTTCCAAATCTAGTTGAAGTAAAATCCTATTTGGAAAGGGTATCATATTGGGACATTTCGGATCTTGCAATGATGGACTGCAAGCCCATTCGTCTGTGCTTAAAATCTTTTGCAAAAAAAACAACTCTAGAGCCTGCGCGCTGAAATCAAGCAAAACCTAGGCACCAGGGGGGGGGCGTTGCATATATTGTATGTATATCAAGTTTGCATGTCCTTACATTTGCTTGCAGCGCTCGGCTTAATGTTTCCAGCCCTTCGAGGGTCAACCCCGGGCGCAGGCAGCGAGCGGAGCAACTGGAGGCCTTGCGGCAGAAGCAGCAGGACGCCGCGGAGAAGGCCCTGGAGATGGCGCCCCGAAGTGCAAAGATCCGCAGCCGGAAAGCCGAAAACAAGCAAAACACGCGCCCGGAGGGTTAGGAACCTCCCTCAAAACCGGGAGTGAGTGAGTTGTCCGTTTTGGACTTTCGCTTTTTTTTTTTTTTTTTTTTTTTGGGGGGGGAGGGTTTTGGTGGCCGTTTTTGAGGGGTAAACGATTTGGTTTGGAGGTGTTTTTTTCCTGCCAATTTGTTCAGGGAGTCAGTGGGCGTTTCGGAAAATCGATCAGCCCTTCAGGTGGTTGATTTCCTTCTTTTAGTAGGTGGCACGAGAGTGGGAGAGAGAGAGAGCGAGAGAGATGATTTTAGTAGGTGGGCGAGAAACTCAAAATCGAGGAACCCACCACGTTTCCTCTTGGTCTCCTTGTTGGTTTTTTTTTCAGATGTGATATTTCCAGAACCTACACCTTGTGATAATCTGGTTTTCCATTTGTCATTTCTTTGAGTAAAGACAAACGCCAAGAACACGAAAGTTTCACATGTGATCGATCATCACACGTGATATCATATTAAATTTCGATATTTGAAATGATTTTAGCTCTTCCTTTTTCGTAGCTTTCTGGAGGCGGTCTTCCTACCCTGTTTCATGGGTGCTGTGTAGTAGGGCCCAACAAAGCCCTTTTCGGCCATGTCAATAGAAACTCACGTCAACGCGTTTTCGCTGCTCAAGTTGCAGAGGGAGTTGCCTCCTCTTGCTCTTGGGTATTTCTTCCAGTCGGTTCCTTCAGATTTGAATCCGAGAAAGAGTTGAGGGTGGCCATTGCTCGGTGGCTCCCAGCCATCCGGTTCCTTAGCTTTTTCGCCTTTTAGTGTTTAGTGGCAGCTTCCATTTAACCCACAAAAAGTTAAACCTTTAGCGGGGGATCCGAGGGCAGCCCAGATTGTGCTGTGTGACACGTATGCTTTTTTGCGTGTGCTTGCGGGCTGGGGGCAGTGCTAACCGCTCAGTCGGCTGGAGCTGGCATCTAAGGGCCAGCGCTCGTCGGAGTTTCAGCAGCTCGGGCTGCAAGGGCATAGCCTTTGATTCTAGAAGAGAGTTCAGCGATGCCCAGTAGTGGAGTTTTGCATCAATGTGCGATGACTTTTCGTTTTTGTTTATCCTCTCACCCTCTTTGGCTTCCTCCACGTGGGGGAAGATTCATCTCGCTTGCAAGCTAAACTCACGCTACAAAATGCTCGCAAAACTTGGCTTAGACAAATGGGGTACTGCCGCCCTGTTCGGCGAAGCACTTCTCAGGCAATCTTTTTAGCCAGAAGTCTTCAGGACCTAGCGGGCAAATCAAACTCAAGAACCGCACCAATACTGTCGGATCGACAAGGCACCGCAGGGTAAGATGGTTGAAACCCTGTGCACGCTATGTACGCCAATTCAAGGTCAACATGGAGACACTGAGTCGAGCTGGAGAGCGCAATCTAGTGGAATTAGGCAAGGGTGCCTGCCCCTTGTCATTGTTCTGGGGGCCCCAAATGGCTGATGTTCAGGCTGCGCACCCATCGTCAAACCTATTGATGGAGTTTTCTTCAGCCATATCCTGTACGCTGATGACACTCCAATATTCGTCGCAAACACACGATGCATTAGCCACTAGTGTCCTTTTGCACACCATTGAGCATCATCCACTCTATTTCGGAATCAATTTGAACTACGAGAAGTGCGTGAATCCAGCAGCAACCAGAGGCATTCAACAGTCCGATTTGCTGAATGACCCTGAAGCTTTAAGGCCAAGGCCAAAAAGGAGCACGTTCAAACAGTACTTAGATTCAACAAATAGTGGTTCAACCAATGGTGATGTAAAACATGGTGCCCGGAACACTGGTGATTTAAACAACTGTGGTTTTAAAACAATTTGGCTCAAGCAATGGGTAACTGACGTTGAAACAAGGGCTTTCTGTACTGCTGGCCCGCCCCCCCTTGTCCGGGATTCTCAGGCAGCAGCTCCAGGAAGCCAAGGCCAGTGCCCAGGCGGAGCTGCATGACAGGCGGATCCGGGGAAGCGACTTCTGTTGTTTTTTTTTTTGGAGGGGGGGGGGGCGACCTGGAGGGAGGAAGGGGCGACCTCCAGGGGTGGTTTTGGGGGGAAGGCTTCAGCTGTTTGACTTTTTGGTCTGAAGGGGGTCTTTCCTCATTTTCCCTGTTCAAGGAAGTTGGGGTGAGAGGGTGGCTTTCCGTGAAACCAGGTTGCCAGAGTGGCAACAGAGTCGTGGGGAGGGGAATTCCACTTTGGTTTCACGGAAAGGTGTATTTCCGCAAACATGCGTGGGGACAAGGGGCGTGCGGAGGCAGGTGAGCGCTGTTTTGCTGGGGCGCCTGCCTGGAGAACAGACAACATCGGCTGGATTGGAAGGGTAGTTACTTCACTTTTTGGAGCTCGGATTCTTCACGGGCTTGGTTGCCCCTTTCCAAGTTCAAAAGCGCTTTTCGAACGAGGGGGGGGGCAACAGGCAATTCAATTGGCGGCAGGTGGTAAAGTGTTGGGGGCCCAGAGCATCAATGTCCCCTGGTGTGGGCTTTGGTTTCGTATGTTCAACGTGGGAAGGATTTGGTTTACCCCTCTGTTTTGGGGATCACAAGTCAGGGGGGAACGGCCTTGTCATCGGCATGCTGAAGTAGCCTTGGTGAATTTTTCGGCTTTCTCGTGAGAGAGCCGGGACCGAGCAGATTGGATAAGATACATATGGGTGGGGGGATTGGGTCTGGGACGGTCTGGGTGTGCACGTGAGGCTCGTGGACCAGAATGAGCAGCAAAAGAAGATGGAGCTCTTGCGCGAGCAATTCAACACCGGGGTGCGCTGGCCAAAGTGTTTGGGAACTTCGGACATTTGCGAATGAGCAGCTGCCGGAAAGCACTTGCATGTTTTCTTCGACTTGGTCGCCACTTTGTCTCCCTGTTGGAGCTCTCTCCGACTCTTTGAGTGTCATTTTGATATTCCACAATTTCAAAGACGAACTCACCTGACTGACCTGACCTGCTCTTGCTTGCCTGATTTGCAACGAGCTCAACTGTGGCTTGCCTATGCAGCACACCATTGTTTTTTTTTGGGGGGCGGGCAGCTGCAGGCAACACTGCAACAGGAGAGACTCACAAAGGAGCAAAGGACAATTCGAATAAGACCGGGAAGTCCAAGACCGTCGGGACCCCAGAAACATCGAGGTGCCACCTGTGATCGGCGTGACGATAGATGCGGGAGAAGGCCGGCAAATGGCATCAGCAGCATGGGGCAAAAACAAGGACCCAATTGGACACGACATGACTGTGTCCTTTTGTAGGCGACTCCCCAAATTGGTGGATTTTCGTGGTTTCCCTTTAAACCAATTCAAAAAAGGGTACCCTCAAAAAAGACACCCACGCAGGCACCAGCAGAAGGTGTGTCTCAAAAACGGGGAGCACGGCTCTACAAGGAATGGATGCTAAGGTTTTGACCGTTCTTCGACGATGTTTCAGATACATCTTTGTGAGGTAGGTCGCATGTTTTCCCTATAGGTCCCAACATAAGCTCAGGTGATATCCCCAACAGCACGAGGTGCTCTTTTTAGAGCTCGCACCACCCCGCAGCCCTGGTGGAACCCTGGTGGAACCCTGATGGAACCCTGCTAGAACCCTGGTGGAACCTTACCTCAGGGCCGCCCCGGACCACCCCGGAGCCTATCTGGGCTGAGACCCCAAGGCTTTCAGCTGTTGGGGGAAAAAACGCAACTAAGACTTTGTGGATTTGGACGAGGCTCCCGCTATGTTTTTCAGAAGCTCGTGAAGCTTTGCGCAGCTCTCAGGGTGCACAGAACCTGGGTCCCTGCTTTAGGCCCCTGAGACCGTCCGACGCAGGTCTGGTGAGCCCGCTGCGAGGCAACAGGATTTGCCCGTGCGCCGCAAGAACTGCATCAGGAATTCGGTTGATGTATTGTCTTCCATGTTCTGAAGTGCGTGGTTTTCGCTTGATGGAGATGCCTGAGCATCAGCCTCCACGTTTTTTTGCCTGCGAACGTGGCACTGAGGGTGGGTTCCTGGAACGTCTTGGCGCAATTTCATTGAATTCGGAGTTGGGGGAAATTGGAGCCGCAAGCCTGTAAAATGTCCAACATGACCCGCTCGACCAGGTACTGTGTCATCGAGATTGAGCACAAGCCATACTCCCGGCTGGAGACTGCGGCACTGGAGGCGGCATGAATCAGAGGTCATCATTTGACTTGTTTTACTGTTTCTGGTGGTTTTCAAAGATGGGAAGTGGGGTTGTTTCCCTTTAGCCCACCACTTAGGGGCGACTTTGATCATGGCAGAATACCGAGGCCGGTGAATCGAAGTCGGACTCCTCAAGCTCACCCATTCCGGCGTTTTTTGGGAGCGTGCGGCATGCCGCCAGGGAACGTCGCCTGCGTGGGACTACACCGGCATCCTTCCAAGCTTCGTCTTTGGCGACATCGTGAAGTTTGCGGTGTACCACAAGGAGCCGCTGGATGTTTTGTGCTGCTCATTCCATTTGTCACGGCGAGCAGCAGAGTAGACGAGTAGCTTCCACGCCTTTCCAATGCATGCTTTCAGCGGGACCCACTGGGACTTGGGAGGCCCCTAGGTGGTCAGCTTCTCTGCCCCAACCGGCACATTGCAGCCAGGCAAGACCCATTGAAAAACCAGCCGCATCGCCTTGGTTCCAGCTGGCCGGCGCGCTTCCTTTGGGGTGCGGGTTCCCTCCCTTGGTGTCATGGCGCGGTCTCTGCTGCCTGTGCTGCTGTTGGGGGGCCTGGCGCTCCTGGCAACCCACGCCTTGCTCTTCACCGCCCCAAGCGGTGAGCGGAGCCTGCGGGTGGCGCGCCAGGCGGGGGAGGCGACACTCATCAAGCCGGAGGACCCGACAGCGATGCAAAGGGCTGGAAGGATCCACTGCTTTCGCAACTTAAGGGCCTGGGCCGGCTTCAGGGATTGATTTTTTGAAACGGGCCTGGTTGACACAAGCGATGATGTTTCAGCACATTCTCACAATCTTGCCCACATGATTGCGGCTAGATTCTGAATGCCATGGCCACCATTGGGTTGTGCATCAAAGCTCATCCTATTGCTTGCGCACGCACAAGGCACCCTCCCGACAAATTCTGCGCAGCATGCCCAAGCTCAAGCGTCACAAATGTGGTGTTTCTCTTCCCTCCTGTTTTGGGGGCAATGAGGACAGCCATTCTTGGGCCATTCGCCGCTGAAGGGCCGGGTACTTCTGTAAGGGGTCAGCAGCCTTATTGCAAGCAGCTTTCTGAGCACCCTGCCTCCAACAATCCTGGACGACTGTCCACTACCATGAGTAATTTGCAAAGAGGAGAAAGTGAAATCCCTTGCCCCTTTTGCAACCCTGTCAACCCTGGCTGCCCCGTCTGCAGCTCAGGACGCCGGGAAGATCACGGAGCGGGACGGCAACAACAACCCCCCGCGCATCGTGCTCCAGACAAACGACTGGGACCAGCCGGAGCTTCAGCTCTCCACCGGCGCCAGCAGCTTGGTCAGGTAGAACTTCTCCAGGCGCGCCCCTAAACACACCACCGCCCCCCCCCCCCCCAAAACACACCTGCAAAATTGGTTGATTTTAGTCTTTCCCAAGGAGAGATGTTTACTACCCCCGAAGGGTCGACTTTTAGTCTTTTCCAAATTTAGATTTTTTTACACTATTTGAATCATCACTTCTTCGAACATCATGCCGGGGGCTGCCGCCCTCCCCAACCCCCCCTGCTACTTCTTATTAGATTTGTTTACAGGGATTGAATTGCACCCCTATTTGAATAATCATGTACTCGCCCCGTCAACCCGCCCGCTACAGTGGCGGAAGGAAGGGGTGTGATCAGACCCTGCGGAAACCCATCCAACTTGGGGTTCCCTGAGGATCCCCAAGCCCGGCTCGGCTCAGTTCACAAAAAGAAGCTCTTGTTGATTCCCTGAGACCCAAGGCAACCAGATCAACTACATCACCCCTTCGGTGGCCTCGGAGGACCGGTCGAGGGCGAAACATCGGCAGTGGATGTCTGGAGGTTATCCCAGTTGCCCAGTCCAGTGGTGCCCTTTTTTATTTATTTTTTGGGGCAGGGTTCCTCTTTCAGGGCCAACCAACCAAGAAAGGATGCCTTTTTTCCCATAGAAATCCACGGGGCATCTGGGTAAAAGTCTTTGGCCTTGGGGAATACCATTGTAGCGGCAAGTGGGAAGTTTAGACTTTTTGGCTCAGGAAACGAGTAGGAGGCCCCGAAAAATGGTGGATTTTCCTTTGGTTTTAGGCATGGAAAGGATGGATGGGTTTAGAGAGGGCAGAAGTAAGTGATTCCTATGTAAGCCCTCTCCCGTCCATCATTCCTTCATTCATTTTCCATTTTTTGTTGTTTTCGAGAAGACCTTCCAGAGCGACCAAAGCGAGCGAGAGAAGGGATTCACGGTCCACTCTCTCACTAGTGAAGGTTGACCTTGTACTCGCGAATTATTCTCTGAGTTCAACCGCCATACTGGCCATAGGGTAGGCCGGAGATTTGTTGACGGGCGCTTCTTGTGGGATGCGCTTTGTGCTGAAAGCAGCCGTGGCTTCCCCATATCCCAAAGCTTTCCACCCCCTCCTTCCAGGGATTTTCCAGGCCGAGTCAAGGCTTCCACCTCACCAGAGTTTGTTGCAAGCCCCTCGCACTTGACTCGCTTGTTTTTGTGTTTGTTTGTGGGGCCTCTCTCAGGACATCAAGGCGTGGCTGTCCCTGAACGTGAACTTCTTCTCCATCCTCGGGCTTCTGACGGTGGGCGGCATCATCGAGATCCAGCGCTTCTTCCCCGACACGCTGTACTGGTGAGCTCGGCCCGAGCGGAGCGCCCGAGCGGAGCGGCCGGTGCGCCGCGGCCGAGCGGCCAAGCTGCGCAGCTGGCCGAAAGCCGAAAGCCGAAAGCTGCTGGTCTCTTGGCCGTTTTTGGGCCAAGGGAGCAGTTGGCACAGGTAAGGGAAGGCCGGCACGGTGAGTGTGAAGGCCCACTCCTCGGCCCAGGGGCAACGTTCTTTTTTGAACCAAGGCATCGAAGATGCCCTGTACAGAAAGGATCGATCTGCATGTTCAGCTGCAAACCGTATGTGATGGACACCAGCGTCGTTTTGAACCTATGTGATCCCCGAAAGCACCACTCTCTCAGGGAAACCCCGTCAGAAAAGTGTCTGAGTCAACGTTGCGCAACCTGTTCTATCTTTTTTCTGCACTACAACATGATGGTAGAACATATGTGCCTTAGTCACGAAAGCGGGGGGAGCTCCACGACTTGGTTCCTGCAGGTTTCCCTTCCAAGCCCAGCCACAGTTGCCCTCGCAAAGAGGGACTCCCACGATCCCGGGGTCTAGGGCTGAACTTGGCGTAAGACTTCTTGGGGAATCTTTGGCCCACTGTCCTGAGCTCAGCTGGACGCAGATCGGTCGATCCATCGCGCACAGAAGCGCTCGCGCTCGCGCTCGCGTGTGCGGGGGGGGCAAAGAGCTTCTCCGGTTTTGGTCAAGGGATGGTAGAGATGGGCAGAGAGGACAACCAGCCAAGACGTGGATGCTGTTGTCTTGCATTTGTTTAAGAGCACTCTTTTTGTTATGCCTTGTTGGTTTGAAAAGGAGTCGATCACTACTGGAAATATTTTTTATTTTTTCCAGGGGGCAAATGGAAGTTGTGCGACCCGTTTGGAGCATCAAGGCAAGACTTGCGGAGCTGGGGCCTCCCAGCATTTACGCGCCAAGCTTGCGGCGACCTCACTCAGAAAGGTTTCTTTCTTAGGGATTACGCTAGGTGAGTTGAATCATGACTTACCCAGATGGTTAAGATGGATCTGCTAAATCAGAGAGATCGGCGGTCTGTGATACTTTGTGAACTTGGAGGCCGCAGCCCGCCCTTCTTGCCGCAGTGGGTTTCCACTACCCGCAGCCAAAAGCCCCAGAACAAAAATAGCTATACAACCACTATATCGACACCATATGAAGGTGTTTCTTCTACTTTCGTTTGCCTCGGCCTCCTTGTCGCACGGGGCGTCCCCCGCCGGTTCCCGCCCTCGGCTCCGGCTCGCGTCGAGGAGCCGGACCTCGCGCTGGCGGACCCGGCGGCGAGCCCCACGTCGCTGGAGCACACCACGGTGCTGTACCTGCAGGCGGGTGGGAGGTAACCATCCCAAGCTTCGACTGCGAGGCACTTGTGATGGGCCCCTCAAAAGGGACACGCAAAATGCATGGGATTTCCATTTGTCAGCGTCACTTTCGGCTTACATCTCAGCTTGCCTTTGCAAAGTGGTTCATCTCCAACCGCCCCCCAGGAGTAAAGGATCTTCATTCGGGGGTGGAATTGCTAGTTTTTCTCCCAGACGGGATGTTCATGGAACCCAAGGGCGCCCCCCAAAAAAGGGGGACCCCCCCAAAAGTCTTTAAAGAGATCCCCCTCAAAACAATTGGGTTTGCGAGCTCCATGGAGATGAGCCCAAACAGCCATCATTTCTTTAGACATCTCCTTTTGGCTAGCTTCCATGTCATGTGATGATGATGATGATGACGACCATCATGATGATGATGATGAGGAAGATCCTGATGATGACTGTGATGATAACTATCATCGTAGCATCCCTTGCATCACCAGTGCTCCCTAATGAGAGATGATGATGACCGTGATGACAATGATGATAAGGATGAGGCCTGTGATGAAAACTCTCATCGTAGCATCCTTTGCATTGCCAATGCTGTCTAACGTTACTTTTGAAATGCATATAAGAACAAGAAAGAGATGATGATGACCATCAGGATGGTGATGAGAAGAGTGATGATGATGATGATGACGACCATCATCATGATGATGATGAGGAAGATCCTGATGATGACTGTGATGATAACTATCATCGTAGCATCCCTTGCATCACCAGTGCTCCCTAATGAGAGATGATGATGACCGTGATGACAATGATGATAAGGATGAGGCCTGTGATGAAAACTCTCATCGTAGCATCCTTTGCATTGCCAATGCTGTCTAACGTTACTTTTGAAACGCATATAAGAACAAGAAAGAGATGCTTGATGAGAAGAGTGATGATGATGATGACGACCATCATCATGATAGTGTGATGATAACTATCATCGTAGCATCCTTTGCATCACCAGTGCTGCCTAATAAGAGATGATGATGACCGTGATGAGAATGATGGCAAGGATGAGGACTGTGATGATAACTATCATCGTAGCATCACCGATAAGGGTGAGGACTGTGATGATAACTATCATCGTGGCATCCTCTGCATTGCCAATGCTGTCTAACGTTACTTTTGAAATGCATATAAGAGCAAGAAAGAGATGATGATGACCGTCAGGATGATGATAATTATCATCACAGTCCTCATCTTTATTATCTGTGATTAGCCATGGTTCATATCATCATCAGGGACGTCGCGTTAGTGACCGACCTGTGGTGTTTTGGCTCAAGTTTTGGGTTCCGTCGCGCCTCGAATGGGCGTCGCCGAACCCCTGCGTCGACCGACGGCATCTCGGGGGAGAAAGAGACCTCGGGCCGCCGCCAGGTTGGTAGGGACCAGTCGTGCGGCCTGTTGTCGACCAAGGTTGCGGGTTAACCCTTTTCTTGTTTGGTTTGTTTTCCTTTGGTTGTTGTTCTCTGGTGTGTGGGAAACCCTGATCTTTGGGACCGGGGATTGGTTTGCTTTTGGGGAACCTTTCTTTTGTGGCTTGTTTACCCCAACTTACCCATTGCCTGGGCACAGGCTCGTGCCCGAATCACAGGTTATCAGCCGTAGGACTTTCCTACGCGCTTGAGACCATCAACTACAAGCTCTATGTCGACCCCACGATCTCGAAGGAGCGTCGTGGATGAGGAGGCCATCCTAGGTGGCCTCCGCTCAGGTGAGGACCTACCGGACTATGACTACGAGGATTTCGAAGCAGGTTCGACAGGTCAGGACCGCAGGGGTGAAGATCCCGGTAGGGATACACCCAGGAGCCGTGGCAGGTACGCCGACGATGGAGACGATCGTATTTTCCGCCAGGCCACTGATGACGAGCAGACACGAAGGGTTTACTCCGATAGGAGTGGCTCTGAATCAGGTCACAGGCGTGGACGTTTTGACTTCATCAGCATGGCGATGGACATGGCCCGCCCTCATTCGGATGACCCGGAGGCCATGCCGATTCGACCTCCGAGATCTCTTGTTCCAGGTGAGTCGCAGGTCTCGGATTCGGATACGATGATCTGTTGAAATCGACCGCAGGATGGGGCAGTAGCTCAAAGCAGGGATCTGATGCCGGTAGGCCCAACCCTATTACTGCCAAATCTGAGTCTTATGATGACGGAGATTACAATTTTGCGGATGAGGAGGAGAGCCATTCGCGCCGAAGTGCAGGCAACCGTGCGGCTGCAAGGACTAGTCCTGCCGCCGCCAAGTTTGAGGTAAATGATGATGACGAGTATGCCGCATTTGCGGATCGCCGTGATGAGGAAGAGCACCAATCACGACGAAGTGCTAGGATCCGTGATGCTGCGAGGCCCAGGAGCCTCTCTCGTGGAGCCGCCAGGGACCTTCGTGTTGACAGGGACGGCCGAAGCGAGAGAGAGAGAGCCAGGGACAGTCGGGAAGTTCTTCGAGGATTGGAGGCTATCCATGACCGTGAGGGACCGGTAGGTCCCCCGGCGATTGGTGATACCCCGAATGTTCCCCCTTTTC
Organism: Effrenium voratum; assembly: GCA_963377175.1. Taxonomy (NCBI): domain Eukaryota; class Dinophyceae; order Suessiales; family Symbiodiniaceae; genus Effrenium; species Effrenium voratum. The sequence goes on from CAUJNA010003556.1 coordinate 40,913, forward strand.
CTAACATTACTTTTGGAGGTCCGTTGGATCAGAGAGACGTGAACTCGAACCGGGTTACTGGTTCGCCGAGGATCACCGAGCGGGTTGCCGATGTCGTTGGGAGAGGTGCAAGAGATGGCCGGCTTGCCGATGCACTCGGAATCGAGGATCATCCGTCGATCGCTAGCCCGTTAGGGCGAGATACTAGTGACCTTGAAACACTTAGGTCTAGCAACGAGTTCACACCTCAGTGGGGCTCGACCGCCAGGGAACGTAGTGCTTCTGCGAAGAGACCGTCACCCCTGGCCATTGAGACCGATAGGTCAAAGGCGAGGAGGGCTAGCCCCTCACCAATGGATTCAACTCCGCAGGATGAGGAGATGCCTGATCCTGCTGATGTTCACATTCACTCCACCCCCGAGTCACGTGCATCCAACGTTGATCCCCGATCTGGCGATAGCCGGAGAAGGGGATCCACCCCGAGTAGGCCATCCAGGATTGATGATTGTCCCGTAGATGACCCAAGAAGGCATGCCGGGGCTAGTAGGGCTCCTGAGAGGATCGAGATATCGACTCCTCCCGCCCTCAGATCTCAGTCTTCTGGCGAATCAGGTGACGTCAGGGCAAAGGAGATGTTCGAGTTGCACATTCAGGAGATGCTCGAAAGGGGTGAGGTTTCTGGCTCAGTCGCGAAGGCGTTCCATATCTTTGCTGACCAAATCAGGGTACTGAACGGTCAGGTGAGTTCCATGCGAAGGGAATGGAGTGACGAGAGCCGACAGACGAAAGACAAGGTCGATCGCCTGGCAGCTGAGGTTGCGACTCAATCTGATGCCGGGAGGATGCGTATGATAGTTCAACGGTTTGCAAGGGAAGTTATTCCTGACAGCAATACCATTGTGAGGCAAGCCATCGATGAACAGGCTGAAGTCGTCGAGCAGAGGATCAATCTGCTTTCCCACGAGATTCACGAATCTGTTAAGGACAGTGAACTCGCAACAGATCAGCTTCGCCAGAAGATTCACGAAAATAGTGAGGCTACCCGCAGGAGTCATGCTGCTTCCGAGGACGAGATCCTCAAGGACTTGGATAAGCTTGAGAAACGGATGTTCTCGGTAGAGAAAACCGTCGGGATGCGGACGCCAGCAGGTATATGGAACCCGAATCCTGTCGCGCAACCGTCCGATAGGGCCAGCAGCAGTGTGGTTGACGCGAATTTCAGGGAGCTAAACCTGAAGATTGAGAAAACTCTCCTTGAACACGAGAAGTTTGCTAAGTGGGCCTCCGAATCTATTGAAGGCATAAATAAAGAGCATACCCTTCTTTCAAATCGGATGTCGAGGCTGCAACACGGAAGGGGATCCCAGGAGGTCGATAGACCATCAGGGCATGATTCCCCGCAGGATTGGCATGAGGCGATTGACGAGGTCAATCGGAAGATTCAGGACCTAGCGCGCGGAGTTCAACGTCAACGTCGGGATCATGACGATATCATTTCAAGGTTTGAGACCTTGAAGTCCCGTGTCGAGCGGTCTGAGGCGAGCTCGGGAGTTCTGAATCAAGTTCTTGATGATATCAGGGGGCAGATTCGTAGCCTTCCGGTAAGTACTGAGCAGGCACGGTCTGTCGTTAGGCGCGAGTTGGAATCATTCCGCAACACACTTGAGGCCTCGGTGAGGAGGATCAACAATGTTGAGAGTAACATTCGTACTCTTAACGGAATGAACAACAGGATCATGGCTCAGCTCTTTGAAATCGAAGGTCATGTTGATGAGGCTGCTGTCATTATTCAGGGTGCCCGAGACGATCAGGCAAATCCCCCGCAGCCTAGAGAGAGACGGAACGTTGGGTACGACGCTTTCGCGGGGCAAGGACACAGGATCAGGTCTCCGACGCCCACTCCCGGAGAAGGAAATGGTCAGGGTGCTGGCCTTCCGGTGAGACCGGGCGGACGCGTTGATTTGGTTGATCACGCTTTGCCAGGTGTGCCCGGTAGGGTCGATCCTTCTCGTGCAGACAGGCATCCCATATATCCCGTTAGGGAGAGGTCCGACAGCAGAAGCCGGAGGGCTCGGGGATTGCCTGACAGGTCGCATTCACCGCCAGGGCGTGCGAGGGATGGCCCCCGCGCGCGCGCAAGGGGGGACATTTCTGTTTCTCCAAATAGGGATGTGGGTAGGAATAGGAGCCCGAGGCCTGCCGCCGTCCCCGATAGGGGATCTGAGGTCCGAAGTCGGCAATCAAGGGGGGAGAGGCCAATCCGCGATAGCGGGAGCATCTCTCCGAACCTGGATAGACCGATCCGCGATAGCGGGGACGTCTCTCCGAACCCAGACCGTCATCCAGGAGGTGGTAGGGGTATTAGGGCCCATGCCGATACCCAGAGTCCCGGCGATGACTGGAGGACTCCTGGGAGCAGAGCTAGTGCAGACGAGTCCCGGCGAGAGGTGGAGGACCCCTGGAGCTCCATCTGATCGTGGACAGGCCTCGGCACCGGCCACAAGAGGCGCTCCCGGTGCCGGTGGCCCAGGTGTGCCAAAGATTTGCGCCCTCGATGACCCCAACGACCGTAGGCACCCGGACGCTGAATTTTCGTGTGTTACATGCAATCGTGAGTTTTGCAGGCTTTGCCGGGGCGATGATGGTGACTGTAGTAATTGTCAGTTTTTGAAAATGAAGTGCTGGGCGTGTCGCAAGAATGCTCAGGAGGTCTCCATGTATTTCTGTACGGATTGTGGGACCCACGTCTGTGAGAATCACAGTTACTTTGGAGATGACGGCCTTGAGCGATGCGCGCGCTGCAATATTCGGCATGAACGCGCTCAAGCTGGACCGCCCCCTCCTCCTCCTCCTGGGGGAGGTGGTGGGCAAGGCGGACCACCTGGTCAAGGCGGGAGCGGAAGCGGTGGTCATGGACATGCTCCACTTCCACCACCAGGTCCTGGACATCCTGGCGGAGGCCAAGGTCCCGCTGGGCCCCCTGGCGGCCCGAGTGGAGGGGCGCCTACCGGGGGTTACCCTGGTGGAGCACCCGGGTTCCATGGCAGTGCTGCTGATACTCATGGAGCTGGGAACAATCAGTGTGGTTCCAGTTTCTATGGTCCTGCCTACGGAGGTGGCGTTAGTCACCAAGGGGTTGGCGCTGGCGTTAGTCAGTCTAGCGATGCTGCAGGTTACCCCTCAAGTGTTGCGAGCGGTGGTAACCTTGGGCCAGGTCTTAGCCTCGGCTATAGTGTGAATGGTGCCGGTAGGCAGGGAGATGGTGGTCTTCTCCCTGAAGCCTTGAGGGGAGATGATGGACGGGACAGGTGCACTAAGTGTAGCAGGATCCCTGAGCCTGGTTTCCCTCTTGTTCCTTGCGTTGGTTGTGGAATGAGGGCGTGTGAAGTTTGCTGCCCTATGCCTGCTAGACTGTGTGAAAGTTGCAGGATTACCTCGTGTACCCCGATAGGGGCTCTTATTTCCACCGTTGTCGATAAGGATCGGTTCCATCATAAGTGCAACACGATCGTGCTGCCTGCTGAGCCGACAGCTGATAAGCTGCGGGAGTGGCTTTCCGAGATCAAGGAGAGGGTCAGGAATGCTTTCAGCTTTGACTCTGACTACGCGTTAGCGTGGATATCAGAGACTGAGAGGCTTGACTATGATGCTCTTGGCGGACCCTGCAAGTACCCGATTTTGGACTCAAACTTCACGAGTGCTATCAGGGAGTGTATCAAGACCAGGGCTGTTAGGGACAAGATGAATCGCCTGACCGAAGCCGCTCAGAATATGAGTCCTCCCCAGGGTATCAAGGGGAGACAGATCTTGAAGCTTCTGCTGAACCACCTGCAGACTGGAGTCGAAGACGACCAGACCTTCAAGATCGCTGAGTTGACCAGTCTCAAGTGCCGGCAGACAGGTCACTCCGATGATGAGGCAAGGCTCCGGAGTTATCTGAGCACCTGGGACAATCTCATTTCTGGGATTAGGAAGAAGATCGATGATGGGGTACTGTTAGCTGTGTTCATCGAGAACGTTCGTCATCTACGCTGTATGCGGCCCGACATCGAGAGGTGGGATCGCGATGTGACCGTTAGGTCATTCGCGTGGCTTTATAAGGCTTGTCAGGACTGTGTCGAACGATGGTAAAAGCGCCAGAACACGCTTCAGATGTACCAGACCTTTCATGAGCAGAGGTCACGATCGGGCTCTCAATCCCGTGAAAGGGATCGACATCCTGGTGCTCCCGGTGTAGTGCGGCGGTACGACCCACTTGCCAGGAAGAGTGATCCCAGCCCTTCAAGGTCCGTTAGGTCCGGAAGGGATGGGAAACCTGACGGGAAGCCGAGATCATCTTCGCCCGGAAGGAGCAGTCAGAGAGACAGAGCTTCTCCTGGAAGAGGCAGTCAGAGGGATAAGCGCACACCGTCTCCCAAGTCGCCGAGAAGACAGTCCCCTGCTGGGCCTGCTGATCGGGCATGCTGGGAGTATACGAAGACTGGGATGTGCCAGTATGGCCGGGACTGCAAGTTCGAGCACGACAAGAGCCCGAGGAACCCAGCTGCACCCTCTACCCCGAGGACTGGCGATAGGCCCGTTAGGGACAAGCCGATGTACTTTGGATACTGCTACGACTGGATGTATGGTAAGTGCACAGCTCAGCCGTGCAAGTACCTCCATCAGAAGCCACCACCAGGTACGAAGCCCATCACGCCTCGTTCTACTGCTGGTCCGGTTGTTGAGGATGAAGAGGGGGATACCCCTAGGTCGCCCACGCCCAGTCCTCCCGATAGGGAGGCGAGGCGTCTCGACAGCCCCGCTCAAGGATTGACGGATTTTTAGGCGGGGCGGGCCGTTACCCTGAGGCCAACCGTACTGTTGTGGCGTGTCCCGCTGTGTGGGCTGCTGCCCCAGCTACCGGTGGGTCTGCACCGGGTTGCCTCCCTCCTTGCGTTAGCAGTTGGGAGAAAAGCGAGCGAGGCGCGTTGTTCTTCTCCGGTACTACCGGTGGAGGTCCTAAATGGGACCAGGTCATTTGGAGACGGACCGTCGACGCAAATGGGACCGTGATCGAGGATATCGGGGTGAACTTTAGTGATCGCCGAGCAACCTTGTTCAGGAGACTCCCAAGACGAAGTGACACCAAGACGACGTTTTGGTATTGCGATGGTGCGGAGGTTGTACTGTCCTGGAGGAAAAAGTACTTCCCGAAGGGTCCCGGTAGGAAACCTCTCAGGGTCAAGATTCCCGATCTTCCTGATGTGTTTGTTGTTTCGATTGAAAATGACAACTCGGGCAGGGTCGTGAATCGTTGCCGAGAGGCTGGATACAGCCATCCAAATGCGATTAAGTTCCCTTCGCGCAAGAAAATTGCTAGGGAGGTTCAGAGTGCTCTGATAAGAGCAGCGGCTGTTCACGCCCAAGTGCTCTTAGACGATGACGAGAACATCGACACAGACCCTGGGGATGTGCGGGGACATCGCGTTGTTCGAAAGCCGAAGTACACTCAGAAGGTTGCTGCACCCGTTGGATACGGCGGGGTGAGGTGGCTGGTAGATACTGGCTGCCCAATGGATCTGGTCGGTCTTGGTGATTTAAAAGGACCCGATAGGGCCCTGATTGCCAAAGGCGGACACACTCACGCGCTGCACACTGCTAACGGGGCGACTCGCACCGCTGGTCGTGTTGATGCTGATGTTGGCAACCTGGACGAGGTGATTGAGGCACACGTCCTTGAGTCCACTCCATCCATCATATCCGTTGGAAAGCGCTGTATGGATATGGGATACTCGTTTGTATGGACTGCAGGTTGCAAGCCTACTCTCACGTGTCCTTCGGGCCGGACGGTAACATTGGATGTCATCAACAACGTGCCATATCTTCCTCATGGTGACACTCAGTTCGTTTCTCCCATTCTTGATGATGCTGAGCCAATCCCTGCTATGCCTGCCCCCGGGGCGGCGTATCGAGGGCTTGAAGTCAGCGAGGTTCCGCCGTGTAGGTCTGAGCTTGCGGCCAAGAGTGAGCTGCAGGACACCTGGCGCACTGAGCGGTCGGGCCATGTTGTGAAAGAGCACCGGATTCCGCGGAAGGCAAAGTTTATGCCGACAGGTGATGATTGTCCTGTTGGGATTGACCGATTGGACAACTACAGGAAAACTGTCGTTCACCGAAATGGGGTTACCCATGAGGTGCTGGTTGATAATCTATGGGGGTTATCCGAAAGAGATCAGCATGCGATAGCATCTGATGTCCCTTGGACGGGTGAGACGTGGTTCCAGGTCAAGTGCGAGACCGTTGCTCTTCCCGGGAAGGCGGAACAGGGGGGTGAGGGCGATAGCCGTTCACCGTTTCCTGGCCCAGGGGAAGGGGACAATGATGACATTGTCGAGATAAACTTTCTTTCCGGACTGCGCACAGAGTGGCGGGCAGATGCTAAGACGCTTCGCCATATGCTTACGCATCTCCCGAAGAACCCCTATTGCCCGCACTGCCAGCGTGCGAAAATGGAGAATGTCAAGCTTCGCCGCAAAGGTGGTGCTGCTGCGCATGATGTGGTAAGTTTCGGGGACCTGACCACTGCTGACACGATGGTGTTGCGAGGATTGAAGGATCGAGGCTTTCATGGCGAAGCAGACGCGATAGTGTTCTATGACCTCGCTACTGACTACCTCGAAGTCCTTCCAGTGCAATCCAGATCCCGTAGCAATACGTTGGAGGCATTTCGCAGGTTTGCAGGGGGGCAAACTCTGAAGCTAGTGTACAGCGATCAGGCCCCAGAGCTGAAGAATGCTGTCACTACGCTTGGAGCATTGCACCGGCTTTCTACACCGGGCATGCCCAAGACCAATGGCCTGATCGAGAACAAGGTTAAGCTCGTTCTTCACGGGGCACGTGTGCTCCTGCGTCAAGCTGGATTTGAACCTCGATGGTGGCCATTTGCCGTTAGGCATTTTTCCATGGCAAGGAACATCGAAAATCGCGGTGAGGGATCACCGTGGATGCGACGCCACGGTAACGGGAACTTCAGCGGAGTCATTCTGCCGTTTGGTTGTCTGGTCGACTTCTACCCCATTGCTCCCAAGATTCGCAGGGATAGAAAGGGGGGGGTTCAAAACGCCCAAAACGACTCCAGACATGCTGGGAAGATCGACTCAGAGGACGTTGATGAAGGAGGAGACCACTGGATCGCAAATGAAGACGAGAAGGTTCTCACTCGCGTCCACGTTGAAGCGCGAACCGAGCTCTTTATCCCGATAGGGACGAGCTGTCCAGTCAAGATCAAAGATCTTGGCAGGAGGCGGAGCACAGTCCTCAACTATCTGGACGGATCGACCGAATTTGTTGTCGATGAAAACTGGCTCCAGGCCGAGAACGACCGTGGAGGTAACCACGAATGGACTGGAGAAACTCATTTCGACTGTGATTTTGATCAGATCGATGAGGATGAGGCCGAGATCTATGAGAACGAGGAGTACGAACCCGAGTGCAACGATGGACCGGAATTTGTTCCCATTGATGAAGTTGAGGTTGAAGAGACGAGTGTCACCACAGCCCTGCCCGCCGAGAAGAAAGAGCGGGATTCATCAAGATAGAGGAGGATCCGAAGTTCGCTCCATCTTCCAAGCCAGGCCTATTTCTGGGCTATCGGTTAGAACCAGGGGGTCTGTGGAAGGGCGACTATCTCGTTGCTGACCTCGAGCACATCCAAAGGGGTCTCAGGAAACCAAGTATACACCAGGTCAAACGTATCTGGAAGAACCCTGAGGAGCCCTACGTGTTCCCGATGTTGGCATCCTATGATGCTAGGACTCGGACCATTCGGGAGGCGTTAGCCGACCGAAGGGCCGACCTGAAGCCGAGTAAGAAGATCAGGGATGAATTCGACTTTGATGAAGGTCGATTTGATGATCCTGATGATGATGACGATGACCAACAGGACGAGGGGGGCGGTAGCTCTTCCAAGTCTGATGGGGCCATTCAGAGCAAGGCTGTCCAAGGGAGTGGTGACGCGTGCGTCTCAGATTACTGGGAGCGGCACGACGAGGACAGCGCCTGGTATCGCATCCACGTTGAGGTGCGGAAGAAGTTCTTCGGGACGACGAACGAGGACCTTCCTCCAGGTGGTCCTTCGCATGAGGAGCTTGACACCGTTAGGGTCACGCACATGCGGGGGCTTGATGCTGTTGGAAATTGGGTGAGAGACAATCGTCACCACGATGCTCCCAATCATCGGCATTTCACGCGTGGTTTTTGGACTGGCGTTACCATCCTATTTGATAAGGGATGTGCTCCTCGCGGTAGGTTCAAGGCAAAGGAAGAAGGAGCCGAACCTGCCGGAGGTCCGAAGAAGGGTCATAAGCTGCACGGAGACAGGATCGACTATGGCCAATCCGCCGATAGGCGTGAGCGGCCATACGCAGGCACCGGAAAACCCAATTCAATTGATGCGGATAGTTGGAGACAGATGTCCACCCGGTCTCGGGAGATATATGTTCAAACCGAACGGGAGTTATCCCTAAGGGAAGAAAGACGCCGCGAACATCCTGAGAGGGACCCGGCTGCTCCAGCGCCTGGCCGCAAGCTCCTCATCGAGTTTGCGTGTGAACCTGACTCGCGCTTGTCCGCAGTGATGATGGAGTGTGGAGGCGATGCAATTCGCGTTCACGTTGGCTCATTTGACATCACCAAAGCCAAAGACGTTAGTCGGCTTATTGGGATCATCGAGGATAATCCTGGGTGTGACCTGTGGGCGTCAATTCCGTGCGGACCGTGGAGTACATGGCAGTATGTCAACCTTTCAATCCACGGTGCTGAGTTTGCATCACACCTGAACGATCTTAGAAGGAATTCTCAGGTTATGTTTGCGGCATTCCTGCGGGCCTCCCGAGCCGTTAGGCGAGGAGGGGGCAGGGTTGCATTTGAGTGGCCTAGACACTGTCTTGGATGGAAGCAACCGTTCATGCAGAGGTTTCTTGCTGATCCTGATGTCGAGACCGTAGATTTCGACGGCTGTGACTTCGGGATGCAGGATAAGGACGGTGTGCCAATCAGGAAACAGTGGAAGGTTGCAACGACCTCCAAGGAGCTCATTGATGAGCTGTCAGGTCGGAAATGCAAGCACGAGAAGGGATACCTTCATGCACGCATTGAGGGGTCGGTTACCCCAACGACTGCTCTCTATCCGAGTGAAATGTGCGAGGCAATCGTTGGAGCATGGTACCCGAACGGCACTTTCAAGAAGGTCGCGAATGCAATGCCGGTCGAGATTGACCCGGTTGAACAGCGATGGAAGAAGAAGCCGAATACCTTGTACGTTAGTCTTAACAGTGAGGCTGCCAAGATCCCGACGCGGGCTACTTCGGGGAGTGCGGGTTTGGATACCTACGCCTCTGAGGGAGCATGTATTCCCGCAGGGGGGTCAGGCTTGGTCAACACCGGAATCTCGATAGAGATGCCCGTTGGGGTATATGCTAGGATAGCTCCCAGGTCAGGCCTAGCCGTGAAGAACAGGATCGCTGTAGGCGGTGGGGTCATTGATCCCGATTACGACGGAGAGATCAAGGTCATCCTCTTTAATCATGGGGATGAGGACTTCATCGTGAATCCTGGGGACCGCATTGCGCAGATCGTACTGGAGCGTGTTATGCTCATTGACGCGTCGATCGTTCCCAGGAAAGCCAAGCGGGGAACCGATAGGGGATCCGCGGGTTTCGGAAGCACTGGTATAGCTGCTGCTGCCCCTACGATTGGATCTGATGGAAAGACCTTTGAGTTCTCTATGCCCAGGGGGGGGATATCCCTCTCTCATCGGCCAAAGAGCTCGGGTGTCTTTCCTCCCTTGTACGCTTGTGTCGCTAGGCCAGTGAACAAGAAGGAACAAGCTGGAAATGCCAAGGCTAAGGCCGCTCTTCAGAAGGAGTGGGACAAGTTAACTTCGCAAGGATGCTGGGACTTGTCGACCGTCCAAGAATGGCATGATGTTGCGGCCAAGGCACGTAAGGAAGGGGAGAAGATCCATGTTGGTAGGATTTTCGACATTTGTGTCGAAAAGAATCACGAGCTGCCGGAAGACGATCCGAATCGCAAATATAAAGGGCGAGTCGTGTTCGAGGGATGCTTCGTCCGTGACGAGATCGGGCATTGGGCCCTGTTCTCCGAGAACACCTCCTGCCCCGCTACTATGGCGGCGGGTAAGATGGGTGATGCTCACGGGTTACTCCCAGGGAATCTTCTGGAAGTGAGTGATGGGGAGTCTGCATATACTCAGGCCCGCTTGAAGGGAAAGAAGACTTGGGTGAGGATTCCTCGTGACCAGTGGCCACCTGAGTGGTTCGACGGCAGCGGGAATCCCAGATACAAGGATCCAGTCGTTGTTCTCGTGCTCGCACTATATGGACATCCGGACGCTGGTACCTTTTGGGAACAGCACTGCGAGGCAATGCTGAAGAAAGTCGGGTACGTCAAGGTGAAGGATTGGGCCAGCGTGTTTAGGCATGAGGAGCTCGACCTCTTCCTTGTCGTGTACGTGGATGACTTCAAGATGAGTGGGCCGGCGAAGAACATCGCAGAAGGATGGGCGCTGATCTCGAAGGTCATCAAGATGGAGGAACCAAGGCAGCTCAAGAGATATCTTGGCTGCGAGCACGAATTCACGCAACAGGTGGTCAAGGGTCACTTTGACCCGAGACTGGCGTGGACGGTCGGCAATCCTCCTGATAAGGAGCAACCCGACTTGAGGTTTGGTCCAGAGGGGTTACTCTCTAAGGACATCCCCAAGCCGGAAACCACGATAAGGTTCATCAAGTACAGCGAGAGCAGCTTCATGCAGGCGTGTGTCGATAGGTACATTGAACTGTGTCAGGGAAAGTACCCGAAGAAGCTGCAGAAGGTTGAAACTCCGTTCCTGGACGAGAGCAAGCCGGAGTTTGACGAGAATTCCGTCAATCCTGAATTTGACAAACTCTTCAACCAGGCGATGGACATGGAGACCGTCAATGCGCAGCCAGGATGCCTCGGAAATGACGCGGCGGCGGTGCTGATGAAGGTTCTCTACGGAGCTCGGATGGGCAGATATGACCTGATTCGTCCCGTGCAGGCGTTAGCCAGCCGGGTCACGAAGTGGAATCATCTATGTGACCGCAAGCTCCACAGGTTAATTTCATATGTGAACTCTACGCTCGATCTTCATTTGTACGGTTGGGTGGGCGATAGCCCAGAGGTCATTGAGTTGGTTGCTTACTGTGATGCGGATCTGGCTGGGGATCGTACTGATTCCAAGAGCACATCGGGAGTGCTCATTTGCCTTGTGGGTCCTAGGACCTACATGCCCATCACTGGAGTAAGCAAGAAACAGACTTCCGTTTCGAAGTCGACTCCTGAAGCAGAGATTGTTGCTCTCGACCATGGAGTGTCCAAGGAGGGAATGGCATTAGCTACCCTCTGGCAGCACGCTATTGGGAAGGGAAAGGAGACCCAGCCGTTTATTATCAACGTGCTGGAGGATAACGAATCGGCATGCCGGATCGTTATAACTGGGAATAATCCCAACATGCGCTATATGTCAAGGACGCAGCGCATTGACATCTCGTGGCTCAACGAACGTTTTAATGCTGGAATTTTTCGGTTCGTTGCGTGCCCGTCTCACTACCAAGGCGCAGACATTTTCACTAAGGCCTGCATTGACAAGGTCGTGTGGAATAGAAATCTGCACACCCTTGGTATGTTCCTGCCGGGATACCTGCAGGAATATTTGGCCCAACCCACCCAACCCTGTCTTAAGCCCCCTGCCGCTCCTGGACTGCCCCCGCTTAGGGGGGTACGCATGGAATCAGGTGCAAAATCCGGTTTCAATCGGCTCATTGAGAGGTTACTCTCTGAGTACGAGGGAATCGTGATTGACGAGGAAAAAGGAGGGAAAAGATGCGAGAAAACTATTATTGCGGACCAGGCGATAGCCGGAGTTCTTGCGTATAGTGATCTTTGCAGGGTTGTCACGCTTCAAGTTGCTCCTGGTTACAGGAATCACATCATACGGTCTGGTAGGATTGAAGGCGATAGCCTTTGTTATGTTGTGCTTGTTCTTAATGATCTTGCACCCGATAGGGTTGATTCCAGGACTGGGAAGTGGGGACAGACCAGAAAGCTTAGGGATAGGACCGAGGCTGCCGTTAGGCAAAGGTTCAACTTGGCTTGTGATGCTCGAACCAGTGGATGCGTTCCGATCATTCTCTATCGACCTAAATGCAATATCTTGAAGGAAGGTGAGGTTGAAGGAATCGCCACCACGCATGGGTTTGATTGCAGGTCTGTTTGCGCTTGCCAATGTGGTCTCAAGAGGCATGGGATTGTGTTTAGGTGTTTTCTTCTAAGTCTTTCAATTCGTTTTGGAGTACTTGCAAGATGCGAGGAGGGGATACTCTCTCTCAGCACGACCGATTGCTTGCTGTTGGGAAGTGGTTGAACAACTTCGTTGCCGCGTAGCGTTTGCTTGATCAAGTTGGCTCACACCGCGGGCAACCGCACCACATTCACAGGCGACTCAGTGCGCTTACTGACCAGAACAGAAGCATGAGGCAGATATGCCTGTCTCTAAGGTTTTTCTTCTTCTTCGTGAAAGACGGATTCGGTCAATTATTCATCTTCTAGGTTCTTGTTCTAGGGAGAGGGTCTCTGGCCGATAGGCTGAGCCTTCTGAAGGACAGGGGAATTCTGGCCGGTAGGCTGGGTTCCTGGTTCCTCTGTGGTTCTGTGGCCGGTGGCCCGAACCTGCTGACGCATGGCGGCAGCTGGCGGAATGGGCCTGGGGCGCTGCATGGCGACGCCTCCGCGGCCGTCCTGGGACCTGGAAATGGGGCTGGGCATGGAGAAGCCTAAGGCTGTGGCCAGTTGTTTGCTTGCGGGGTACCGCGAGTGGACGATTAAGGGGTTTAGGGGACAGGATCCGAAGTTCACCACGATTGATCCAGATATGGAGAAGGCTGATCAGCTGATTGAGGATGACAGTGCCGCGAGGTTCGACGAACTGGTTGGCAGAGTGTCCCACATCAGCAAGGACAAGCTTGACAAGTCCCACATGCCGGTGACGGACCATGAAAAGCTGATCCGGTACCGGGCGGTCAGGACTGCTGCGATAGTGGCGGAAATGAAGCGCCGGGGAGTGGAGGTTACGGAGATGAACGCCGTGCACTTGGCGGCCATCCTCTGCGCTGCGGTTCCGACGGACCCTGCTTTCTTGCTTCCCTACCATATCGCGTTCGTGTTTGAGGAGAGCATTGAAAGTGGCAAGAGTGCGCTACCCATGGATAGCAGTACGGAGCCGGCAGCTGAACCATGCGGAGGAATGTGGGTTGGAGACCCGAAAGCCTGGCCGGAGTGGAAGACGGTTCACCCGCAGACTGCCTTGGTAAAGGCGGTCGCTGATCAGGCAGAGGCGGCATTCGGAGATCACCCTCTGTATAGTGGAGATGATTTCGGTGATGCGGAGCACCATTTCAACGCAATCCGTGCCTGGATGAGCGAGAGGCCGAACGCACTGTTCACGCCTCCGGAGTTGGTCGTGGACGCGATGATGCTGACGGAGGGGAGAAACAGGGAGGAGATCGTTAGATGTTCCTCGGGACGGAGGCTTTCGTCGGTCCCGTCGGTCAAGAAGTTCGCGTCGGCTGATAAGCCAGGAATGCGGGGTTACCTGCACGCGATGGGACAGATGTCAGGTGTGATCACGTCTTTGCATGATGCCTTTGACTGGGACCGTAGACAGGTGTTGAGGATCTCGCCCAAGAACCCGGCGAGTGCCACTGATGTGGAGATTGGTCCCGACGATGGGTGGGCCTTCTTCGATTTGGCCATCAATTTCAGGGGCCAGACGGACACTGAAAAGGTCCTCATCCATGGAACTTCGCAATCTTCATTGTGGAGCATTCTGGGTGGTATGCAGGTTACTGCGTCCACCGCGAGCGATGAATCGGTAGGTGTGTGGACATCTTTGAAGGCGGTTGAGGCCCTGGGATACAGCACTCTGTCGCACTACGGTCAGAACACGTGGGCGAGGGTCGAGTCGCTACCAAGACAAGATGGTAATCTTGCTTCGATGTTTAGCGGCTAGTGGGACAGGTGCTGCGGTGAGGATTGCTGCGGCCTTGGCGGCCGGGTACGGTCCTCCGGTGTTCAAAGAGGAGTCCGCGGCTCCGGATGCGACTGTGTTCTACCTGCTGGATCAGACGTTCAACACTGCATCCACGAAGAACAAGAAAGGGATGGACCCAGCCACGTTGGCGGAGGACATCCTCAAGTGCAGAGCAAAGAACGATCGGTTGAGGGGTTCCCCAGATCACCGGCCGTTCAAGAACTATGAGGTGCATTACGTGACCAGCACTCGTGATAACGAGGAGACATCCCTTCGGATGATGGTTGACAAGGCGTACGAGCTGATGGACAAGCGGACTGACGACTGCATCCAGAAGTACGGCAATGCAGATGCCGCCAAGCATGACCTGTATGTCTTTGGTTTCCGTGGCTCCTACCTGTATAGGTGGGAGAGGAATGCATGGAGGGCCAGAAGTGATGCGGCGACCGTGTGGAGTAAGGATGTGGAGTCGCTGATCGCGCTCAACAACAAGGTCAAGGTGATGGTTTGCGGCCCGGGGCGATCGTTAGATCGAGAGGGCGACCAAGGGGTTCACATGACTAAGGAGATCCAGTATAGGATGGGCGATCTCCGTGCGAACCTGATCCCAGTGGTTTCAGCAGACGCTGTGTCATGGGGGAGTGAAGTTGACAGCTACGGCAGGAATCGGCCGGTCCAAAGAGCATGGGCTGTGGTGCCGCCCTACCTCGCGGCTGTCCCGGACTTTTTCTCCCTGACTAGGACTACATGGTCTGGTTCTGTTACGTTGCACATCAGGGACAACATCCTCAAGCTTCTGAAGGAGGGTACTTCTTCGAAGATGGGTGATGGCGGATCGATGTCTGAGTCTGAGGATGTCGACATGACAGGTGCCGCTCTGGGAGGACCGCCGGTAGGCGTTACCCCTGGTGGGCAATCATCTGACGCAGGTCAGCATGCGGAAGGTCAGACCGCTGCCCCGAAAGCACCTCCTAAGGCGTTAGTCACGAAGGAGATGCTGGCATCGGTGAGACCGAAGTCTCCGCCGAACCCACCTCGGAGTCCGAGGGTTTCTTCACCTCAGGTCACGGCGACCGAAGTTGGGAATCGATGGTCATCGAATCTTCGAACGCCTAGAGCGACGATTGAGGAGGAGAACACGGGTGGCTCCGCCGAGGTCGATGATCTCCTACCCGATAGGGAAGGGGTCGATCTTCCTACGGATACCTTCAACGATGGTGGGGGTCCGACCGAGGCCGAGGTGTTAGAGTCCACCGGAGACGTTGAGATGGAGCCGGAGAAGGAAGCCGAGATTCCCGCTGCAGGTGAGGAGGAGACTCCCGGTAGGGAAGCTGAGGTGCCTCAGGCCACTACGACTACGACAGAGCCGTCGGTGGGATCGCCTGCGGCGAAGCGAGCGGCATCGCCCGTTAGGGAGGAACGCAGGGCTCGAGAACCTGTTGGTGCTCGGGAGAAGGAGGAGGCGTCGGGTGCATGTGGCCCGGGTGTGCCAATCTCCTATGCTCCGAAGTACACGGACGACGACGGGGACCTGCGGGATACTGCAGCGACCCCGAAGGCGGCTTCAACCCAGGAGTCTCGAGGGGGCATACACAATTATGCGAACACGCCGTACCCGGAGCACCCGGGAGAGGCGCCCGAGCTGAAGTCAGCGGAAGTTCGGCACCACCGTGAGCATAGTTCCTATCAATCCACGAGGGGCTCGCGGACATCGGCAAGACCGGCGGAGAGCAGGTCGAATAGGAGGTTCATCGTTCAGCACATCCTGGCTAGGGAGGCTGGTGAGCCCTTCATCTATGCCGTGATCAGGAACAAGGCAATCACTCAAGAGCGGGTTACCGCAGAGGAGTGGAGGAAGGCGAACGAGACTAGTCACATTGTGTTCCCGAATCGCGATAGCGAGTGGAATGCGGTATTGGAGAGGGCCGTACATAACGATTACATGTACGGGGCGTTGGATGCTTCCCGAGCTGCTGGGAGGATCGATCAGGAGTACATCAATCCTCGAGATCGGAAGTCTACGCCGTGGGGTGATCAGCAATGGAACATGAAGAAGGTGGCGTCCGAGGCTGCCCATATCCCGTTAGGGATGAGGCAGGACATTCAGGCGAAGTACCATCATGGGCGAGCACCTCCGGGGGACTGGGCAGATATGCCCGATCGGGATGATTACATGGTTCGTGGTGTCGTTAGTGACCCGAACCGCAGGGCGTATGATTGTCTTCGAGCGCCGGGAGTGAGGGCTACCTTGCTGAACGCGCAGACAGGACAATGCATTCCTTTGGACGACCCGACTTGGGTGCCGGAGATTGCATCATCGCACTTGCTGGTAGGGACGATCACTGCGATCGCATCGCACGTGGATTGCGCCCTTGGGCGCGCGTGGCGGATGCCCATGTTCCATCCCCAGCTGATGGCGGCGACGGCGATGCTGGAGAAGCTGCAGAAGTACTTCAACGCGCTGAACGAGGCGGTGTTGGGCAAGCGGTTGGGGACTGCGCCTTTCAGCATGATTGCCGGCCACCTCGCTCCGGAGCTGCGGACTATCCCGACGAGGGAGCAGATGTCCGATACGCTGGCGCAATCAGCGGCTGAGATCATGCTGTCCCACGTATCAGCGTTGTCCCATTCGGGGTCTACTTCCGATAGGAAGGAGATCATCGGAAGGGATGGGCTCCCGTTCGGGAAATCGTGGTTCGAGGATGACCCTGAAGGAGCCACTTGGCCTGGACACCATATGGCTGGAGGTGTCGCTGTCCCGCTGAAGCCGAAGACGAAGATCGTGTGGGGAAAGCGACCACATGTGGATGACGAGGGCGATGTGGATCCTGGGGCGAGCTCTTCGGGGCAACCAAGGACCGAGCCGGCCCCCGATAGGGGCGCCGGGTCAGGAAAGGATGATGATGTGACCCTTCCTGACATTGGGAAGCTGTCCGTGACGGAGAAGAAGAAGGACGACATGGACGTGGATCAGGAAGGCTCCAAGAAGGATTCCACCGGGACGAAGGAGCCCACGCCTCGGGGTACTGAGGCTGGGAAGACAGACCCGAATGAGGTTACCAACTTCAAAGGGGCTACCTTCGAGGAGTATCGGAAGACTGCTCCTGCCTATGAATACAGCGGGGAGGGAGATGATCGAAGGATCCTTCCCAAGAACACTCCGATAGACATGGAGAAGTCGCTGCCGGCCGAGGTAGCGCTCTTGATTCCGAGGGCAGTGGCCACGCAGAAGGAGGCTGAGGAAGCCGAGAGGGCCGCGCTGGAGGCCATCCGCGGGGATTCTAGGCTTCCGGATGTGGGTCAAGAAGACAGGGAGAAGGTCGACCCTTACACCGTGACGGACGAAGACTTGGCTGCGTCGGTAGACGCGTTGACTAGGAGGTTGAGCAACATGCCTGAGTGGTCGGGAAATTTGATCGACCCTGCGAAGTCTGCTGAGCTGGTCGCGGCGAGATGGGGCGGAAAGGCAAGCTATGACAAGCCTGAGGCTCCTCTGACTGAGGCTGGGATGAAAAGTGCGTCATTGGAGGATCGTGCCTATGCACTATCGCAGCTGAATCAGATGGTGAACTTTCACAAAAGGCACCTATGCTCTGGGCGAGGGGCGCCTCTGGTGAGTGCAGCTGCCCCTAGTGGACCCTTTGCTCCTGACCAGCTGGATGATAGCAGGAAGTTCAGGCCTAGTGGGGCGGCGAGCAAGATGACCTACAATCTTGTGATTCTGGATGGGAAGGAGGATTATCTTGCCGATAGGCGAGAGATCAATCAAGAGTTAAGGGAGACGGGAGTTATCCCTGATGAGGCCGTCACTTGCCAGATTGTGGTTCCCTCGAAGACGAGGTTGGGCGAATACCTCCCGAACTACGAGGAGACCGCGGGCACCGTTGCGGGACGGGAGGCGGCGAAGGAGTTGATGAGACTGCTCTCGTGCGATTTCGACGGTTTGGTCATCAATTCAAAGAGAGTCTCGGAGTTATTCGAGGAGCGAGTGCTGAAGGAGACCGGACGCGAGGCTGGAAACTGGGTGAAAAGTGACCAGGCCATCTGGTTCCTGAAGGAGATTTCGGGCATGGAGAACGCTGAGATGTCTTGGAAGTTCTTCATTCCGACGCTTAAAGCTTTCCCGATAGGGCAAGTGGAGGCGATGCTCATGGTCATGTACGACGGGGATGGCGTTCTCCTCAAAGAGAGCACCAGGTTGGTTGCCGTTAGGCACACGCGGATCGGACGCGACTTGAGTTACAGTGCCGTTAGGCACAGGTATACTCAGGAAGATGCACCTGGCGGATCTCTGATGTATGAGATGCATTGGAATGAACTCCCCATGGTGGGATACGTCATCATGAAGTTCTCGGACTTTCGGAAGGCGGTTCAGCTCCAAAGGGTGAGGCGAAATGGAAAGGCCATGATCGAGATATTGATCACGAGGCCCGATGTGTACGAGACCATTGGGGATGGTAGGCAGGATGAGGGCCTGATCCCACTTGTGGGAGCCATGGCGCCGGATGCCGAGGTATCGCCTTCGTGGTATGTCAGGGACAGGCTGCGGAACTACTCCGGTAGGTACGTGGTGGTAATGGTGGATCTTCGGGTGCACTGGTCCTTGGTTGGACCCGTGTTTTTGACGAGAAGGAAGACTCTTGCCGTTAGGAACGAGATCCACATGGGGGCTTGGAAGGCGGCATATATGTACGATGATTACACGATAGTGTACCATCGGGCATGGGACTACGGTGACTTCACCCCCGTTAGGGGAGAGCACAGGCGATCACGGGAAGAAATCAGGCTGAATGTGACTGCCACGTTCTGCTTGAGGTGCGCAGAGTTGATGCCAAATGGGATGCACTTGTGTCCCGGGTGCGCGCTCCCGGTCTTTTACCCGAACTTTATCCCCAACGCGGAGGAAAAGGACTTCGAAAGGTGCCACATCGTGCCGGAGTGGGTGAGGACCATGGGGCAGTTCAAGCCCAGGAGGATTCCCTCCGAAGTGGTCGGAGTCATCAAGAGGAATTTGATTTCCTATTCGATGGCATCCGATCTGAGGATGACGGTGCAGAGCGGCATCAGACTTCCCCCTTATCTTGGTGAAGACAAGGGAGGTGTCGATGCGGCGTGGGATGAGCTGGCGAAGGTGCTCTTCCAATTCTCCTATGTGTCCGGGATTTCGGCCTCGGATGCGTTCGTGGAGAAGTGGGTGGCGAAGCACCTGATCAAGACCAACCAAGTCGATAGATTTGAGTCGGTCACGGAGTACTTCCGGGCCAACCCAAGACACGCTGCTCAGTGGGGTAGGCGTATGACGACTTCCGTTAGGAAGTTCGCTCGTCATGACACGTACTTGTCATTCTATATTCCGATGGCATACGTGATTGGCTCCGCGGCTGGTCATCTGACCCCGTTGTATCCGACCCATCGAAAGGACGTGGACATCCTGGAAAGTCATGCGTTGATTTCGCAGCTCAGGCAGTACATGGTATCGGAGACAGGGTACGATGAGAAGAAGAGGTTGAAGGAGGCGATAGCCAAGGTGCAGAAGGCGATCAGCGCCGGACAGTCGGAGCCTCCCGCACCCTTCCGTGACCCGTTCGTCTACGTTAGTGACGAAAGGGTGAGGACGGTTCTTGACGGTCGTCAACCCGAACCATTGAACGTGGACATCGAGGGACTCCAATCGGTGCATCATGCTGCGCCGGGTCCTGGTCCCAAGCAGGAGCCGGTCCCCAAGGGCGGAAAAGGAAAAGGGAAGAAGGGGGAAAAGGGCGGTAAGGGCGGTAGTCCTTCCGGCCCACCACCAAAGTCAGGTGAAGTGCCAGGTAAAGGATCTGGTAAGGGCGGTAGCCCATCTGTCCCAAAGGCGAAGGATGATGCTGGACCTGCTCCGATGGAGGTTGATACAGCAGCAGCTCAGCCGAAGAAGTCTTGGGCCGAGATGGTGGTTGAAGGGGCCAGGCCGAGTGCAAAGGCTAAAATGACCCCGGTTCCTAAGGCCGAGCCGAGGGGGAAGGCTGCTTCAGCATCTGAGGCGAAGAGTGCTCCGGCTCCAAAAGCTGTGGCTAAGGAGACGAAGCAGGCCGAACCGAAGGTTGAGGTCAAGAAGGAGAAGATAGGCGGAGGTGACGCTCCTGGCGGTAGCCGCGGGTCGGCCGAAGGGCAGAAGAGGGAAAGGAAATCCCGTTGGGATCCCGACGAGGCTGTGAAGGAGTCGACAAAGCGGGAGGCGTCCACGAGGCCTGGCGAGGTCGACAGCAGACCAGGTGCGGCAGCGAGAGAAGCTAGTGGGGATGATCTTCACTCCGCGCTTGGCAGATCTTCGGCAAAGGATGCGGTAGCGCCTTTGACGGCCTCCAAGGCGATGGCAAAGAAGCCTGAAGGCGGGGAGATCCGGCTGCAGTCTGCTGAGCGGGCTGCGGCGAGCCCGGTGGAGGGTCACTTCCTGGTGCTGCCTGAGAGTTCGGTGGTGGACGCTTTCTTGTCGATCTCCACCAACAGAGTGCTGAACAAGCAGGTCAGGGATTTCATCAGAAATGGTGAGGAGGCGTCGGCACTGGAGGCTCTCAACCAGATCGTGACGAACTCTCGATCTGGGAGGAGGCGTAGGGAATCGGATGTTTCCCGTACTCCTTCTCGGAGGTCCGTTAGGACCGTGGACACCAGGGATTCCAGAGAGTCGAGGAGGCGCAGATACCGTCCGCGGCGCGAGGATGATCGCGACCGGAGGAGGGACGATGCTCGTGATCGTCGTGATGATGATTCACTCGATCGGGAGCGAGATCGAAGGCGAGATGATCGCAGGAGATCCGAAAGGGATCGTGATAGGGACCGTGCGCGGGGCGGACGTGACCGGAGGAGACGTGACGATAGCCGGTAGGCTGAGTCACGGGGATTGCGGCCGATAGGCTGGCGTCCATTCTCCAATGGTCGGCGCGGTGTGGAGGTGGTGATGTTTCTCCCGGACCGCTGAGGCGCGGAGGTCATGTCTCTCCCGTACCGCTGCTGAGCTGCTGGACGTGTTCATCCGGAAGCAGTGTGAGTGAGAGGGAAAGCAAACTGATGGGGGGTTACTCCTGGGTTTGCGGAATTCAAGCATTTTTCAGGTACGCATGGTCAGAGGTATCTCTTGCCGTTAGGCGAGGGTACTATTGGACATACGTTATCTTTCTTTTTCATGGCTTCTGATAAGAATTAAACTTCTTGCATTGTTGATGCAAACAGTTGTGACCTAGTGTCGTCATGTGGACTTTTCCACAAGGTATGTTGGACAGCGTTACCCCGATTAATTCGGGGTGGTGGCGGGAATTTAATGCCCGGGATGTCGCGCAACTGCCTTTGTGGGTTTGCTCCACCGCTGACGGCGGTAGTGTCCAGCTGTTTGCGGACGCATGCGAGCAGTTAAATCCTATCAGTAAATGGCACGCTCCACCCGTCATATGACGGGCTCCTCGTGAGGGGGGTGTGATTAGCCATGGTTCATATCATCATCAGGGACGTCGCGTTAGTGACCGACCTGTGGTGTTTTGGCTCAAGTTTTGGGTTCCGTCGCGCCTCGAATGGGCGTCGCCGAACCCCTGCGTCGACCGACGGCATCTCGGGGGAGAAAGAGACCTCGGGCCGCCGCCAGGTTGGTAGGGACCAGTCGTGCGGCCTGTTGTCGACCAAGGTTGCGGGTTAACCCTTTTCTTGTTTGGTTTGTTATCCTTTGGTTGTTGTTCTCTGGTGTGTGGGAAACCCTGATCTTTGGGACCGGGGATTGGTTTGCTTTTGGGGAACCTTTCTTTTGTGGCTTGTTTATCCCAACTTACCCATTGCCTGGGCACAGGCTCGTGCCCGAATCACATTATCATTATCATCACGGTCATCATCATCTCTCATTAGGGAGCACTGGTGATGCAAAGGATGCTACGCTGATAGTTATCATCACAGTCCTCATCCTTATCATCGTTGTCATCACGGTCATCATCATCTCTTATTAGGCAGCACTGGTGATGCAAAGGATGCTACGATGATAGTTATCATCACAGTGCGTCCAAACAGGGGACACCAAAACATGATGGATGGTCCGAACCCCTCGAACCAACAAAACGCTTGTGTGCACGCCCGGCACGGCCCAAACCCCAAACCCCGCGAGGTGAAGGATGCGTCCTTGGATCTCCTTTTTTGTTCCAAACTGGAGGGGCCGCCTGCGGCTGGGAGGGCAAAAGGTTCGATGCGAAAGGCACCCCGCCAGAGCTGAGGTCGTGGCCGGGTACAACTTGCTGAACCGCGACACAGGGCTCCTGGGGGACGTGCCGGGCGCCTAGCTACCTCGAATCTTTCCTCACATCCTTTGGCTATTTTTTGGGTGCTGTGCCTCTTAAAGCCGCATTCTGCGCAAACTTGTGCAGGGGTCAACGGTTGTCCAGGTATTGTTGCCTGAGGGTCCACCTGCCGGGGGTCGCTCTTTTCGGCTGAGGAGGCGTTGGAAAGTAGAACCCTGCATGGGAAGAGAATGAGGGCATTGTTGCGGAGGTCAACAAAGTGATTTGTTTGACATGGCTTTCTGAGGCAGCCCCTGTCTTGAAACGGGCCGTGCTTGGATGCTTCCCGTCGTTGAATCAGAAGACCGGGCGCAAGATGACCAAGCTGTAATCAGCCTTTGTGCAAATGGTAGCCATGAACTGAGTCTCGACTCGCTTTGACATGCTGTCACTTGTGTTCAAGAGGATTGGCGGACAGTTTTTGAGCAGCACTCTGTTCTTGCAGCTTTCCAGCTGTGCGGTCACTCAGCTCATCAATGAGCTTGATCATCTTGAATCGCACTCTGGTTTAAATGCGTATGTTCAACTTCGCGGCGCGTTCGTATAAACCTAGTCACCTCGTACCACCGCTGGTTCCTGAACCTTGCCCCTGTCTCTTGGCCTTGCGGATCTTGCAGCTGAGATCTGACCCCTATGTCACGGCACAAGTGGGGGAGATGACTCAGAAGACGCCGGTCATCAATAACGACCTGAACCCCATCTGGCAGGAGCAACCCCTCATAGCGGGTCTTGTAGGTGGTGAAGGGGCTGGCATCCTTTAGAGACACCTCCTGACCGCAGTGACCACTTTTGGGCCATGCCCCCAAACTGTGCACTTCCTAGCACTTCTGATGGTGTCCGGGGCAGGCGAGTTGGTATTGAGTTTGGCCATGTAAGCAGCACCTGCCTCCTTCTCCTGCCTTCCGGTGAGGAGCGGAACCAGTTCTCCTTCAACATCGCCCACCACGAAGCGGACCGTTACCTCTTCTTAGAGGCTGTCGGAAAGAGAGGTTGGAGTAATCCTTGCTATGTTTGATCGGTGCCTGGCCAGTCCTAAATGGAGACCTTGCTCGTCTGTGCGCGAGCTGTTCGAATCTAGCGGGCAAATGCGAACAGGGCAGCGTCTCATTTTGATTTGAACGATTGTGTGATTGAAAGCTAATGTCTGGTTGTTGCGTCGGCCAGGCGTATCACTGGAATTCTGTTGGCCGCAGTTCCGCAACAATGCAACCTCAGCTGGCGGACAACAGCCTTCTTTGGTAGGCCGGTCCTGTAATGAATGCGATCTGATCCATGCCGGAGGGGAAGGTCGGACCCGTCGGTTGATCTCTTGGCCAGCCTCTCCCTTACAGATGAGTCCCAAGCTTGGGGCATGCAGTGACAGCAGGTCTGCTCACCACCTGCCCGCACAAGGTGCAATGACTGAATCGCGGATTCCATCCGACGGACGTCCGCGCAGGTGATGAACTCCAACAACTTCCGGGACGACTCCTTGGGCTCAGTGAAGCTGGACACGCGGTCCCTGGAGCCCAACCAATGGCGCCTCGGGAGGGACTAGCACCAAGGGCGAGTTGTGGGGTTCGCCGTTGGTGAGATGGGTTGGGAGATGGCTTTGGGGCGTGTGAATCAGTCAGAGGGGCCCTGATGGTTCTTGCTCTCGTGAATAAGGATATCATTTCATGTTGAATCCATTCCTTTGGAAGAGCCCCGTCCGTCGCATATCCCCAGGCAGTTTTCAAACATATGCCACATTTGAGAGGAGAAACAAGACAAGGCTTATTAGTGGCGATCTTCCCAGATCTTTTTGCATTCGGCCAAACTTGACAGTTGACTCTCTTGCGCTTCCAGTTCCTGGACTTCGAACTTTTGAAAAGACCCTTTTCGTGGCAACCAACAAGTCTGTGTTGTTTTGCCAATCCACGCGTTGGGAAGTGAGTGGATGGCTCCGGACCACATCTCACCGAGCGTCGTGAGGCACCACTACCGCCTGAAGCTGGAGGAGGGTCAGGGAGGAGAGCCGCGCGCTTTGGTCAGTCGGTTGTTGCCTGCGAGGGTGGGGTTGTTGCCTGCGGGTGGGGGTGGGGGGGTGGGGGAGAGTTTGCGAAGTTTCAACCTCGGCTTTTGTGGAAAGGCATTTTTTGAAATATGGTTTCATTTTGGTGGGGGGGGGGTTGTCAGTTTCTTGAAGGGACCATCCATTTCATAAGGAAGAGAATGAGCGTCGCGGGAATGATCAGGTCAAGTTTGATTGCTGGTTTGGATTGGGGAGGTGAAGGTCGCTGGGAAAATAAGCAAAGTCAGCAAATGAGTCGAGGTTTCGTCCTTCCAGTGGCAATTTTCTGTCAAGGGGATCTCCTTTCAAATGAGATGGATGTAGTTGGTATTTCGGAAAGGGTGGTGTGCCAATGTGGGCACAGGAGGCCTACTTTGGTATCACATACTGCTGTACTTTTGCTTGTCCAACCTCGTTCTGGGAGAAATCTAGGCGCAGTCTTTCTCTTTGTTTGTAGCCGGGAGGCGAGAGATTGAGCCATAGATGGGTCAACCGTCCAATTGGTTTCCTCCGACCTGTTGCAAGGCAAAGACGGGCCTGAGGCGAATCACCATACTCATGCACTTCAGACTTGTTCTGTGTGTTTGTTGGGGGATGGCATGCTGGGTGGCATGGATGAATGATTGCAACCATTGGAGTCTCCATCCTCAAGTCTTGAAGTCTGCCGCTTGGTTGCGGCAGGCCGCACATGAATGGGCAGTCGAGCGAGCCTCTCACTATATCAATTGCATGTTGCCTGGTGTCAGTGATGTCGCCTAAGGCAACCTAGAGGGCTGGTTGGTTGTCGCGCAGGGAGTGGGGTGGACATACTGCTGGTAGATGGGTGGGTCATTGCCGGCTCATGAGTGCATCCCAAGTCTTCAGAGGAACAAGCGAGCACATGACGCTCAGCTCTGATTCAAAAGCGGGTGGGACAGCGAGTGTGCAATTGAACACCGGCACACCCCTCATTGAGAGGCGAAGGAACGTGCCTTTCTAGATTTGCCCGCCTTGTCAAAACGTCCGGATCATCAGGTTTGAGTGATCTGCCCAGGCTAGAATTTGACGCCTACCTGAAGCCCGCTCAGCCTGCACTGGCGCGTTTGGCTGCGCAGGGCGCGGGGAAGGTTTGGGCCCCCCTCCATTTCTTTCGTTGGGAGCGAGCCTCGAAGGATGGCTTGGTGGGTTGCATGTTAGGCGGAGGCACTCCTTTGCCTTTGAGAACCTCTGAGCCGCCAATTATCAAGCACCGTTGGGCAGCCACACCATCGGAAGCCCTCAGTGCTTTATGGGCCAGAAATGGCACATGGAGTTGCGATTTGGATGCTAGGGTCCCCTCTCCCATTCACCAGGCTTAAAAGTAAACCAGCGAGTTTGCATTTGCAATATGTGCGTGCGATCAAGAGCTATGTCCCCCAGTAGAGCCCTTTACCCTTTTTTTGGGGAGGGTTCCCCTACAAAAATAGACTACGGACAAAAGGGCACCCTTATTCTAACCTCTCTACTGGAGAGAGAGGTTCCACGTTTGTCCGCTTTTCGCTCGAATGAAAAATCAGGGCTCCGCGGCTTTTTCCCGCGCCAGGCCCTGCAAGCCGCTGAGCCGGAAGGATGAGCTCATCGGCTGGGATCTGAGGGATCGATCAGCTTGAGGCGCCGGCTGTGCCGGCAAGTTTTGGGGGGTCGGTGTCGGTATGATGCGTGCTGTTTGGGGTGGTATGCTGACGCCTGAATGAGCTTGGGCTGCTGGTGGCTTTGGTGCTGGCGGCGGCCCGCGCCCAGTGCGTTTTTCAACTTGGTCAGTTGCCTCATGCAAGTTCCCTTCCTTCAACTTGCCGTGGCCGTGGTCAGCTTCACCCTAGTTGGTGGCTTGAATTGGTGGTTTGGTTAAGGGCGTCGAAGCCGCTAAGGTCAGGCGGAGGTGAGCATGGAGAAGTTCTATCCGTGGCTCAGCTGATATGTCTTCCTTTGGCCCTAGTTGTGGGGGTTGGTTGAAAGGGAGGCCAGCGGGCACCGCATTTGGTACTTGTTCATGGGGGTTGCCTGTTAGGGCTTCGACAAGGCCTCCCTTGTCGAAAGATACACGAGGCTAGCCCTCAAGAGGAGCATCGGAACTTAAGGTGGGGCCTAAATTCTCAGCCATGAAGGGGGGGGGGCGGCTGAAAAGTGCAGACATTTTTCCAGGCAAGAGTCAGTTGAGGCGGCCTTTCTCGGTGCCAGCGACCGATGCTGCACTTGGGGCAAAGCTTTAAGCCAGGGCCCATTCTGACGGAGCATTTGGAGCTGTTGGGTATTGGGTTCTGCCCATAGTAGGCTTGCCTGCGCTAAAGTGGTGTTGCCATTCTATCGCGCAGATCCGTGACGTGTTGCACGGGGTCAGTGGGGTTCCAGATGGCGGCATGACGAGGTGGGAAAAGATAGCGATCAGCGTTTGATATCTTTTGAACAGGTTCGGGCTTGCGTGAAGGACACTAGGCCATGCGCTAACCCTGACAATTGTGCAAGAGAAGGCTTTGTTGTAATGGCATATGGGTATGCACAATGGCTCACTGAGCACATCATAGAGTATCTCGCAACCACAGCATTGTAGGAGCTGCAACGCATCTTCGTCTCACACGTGCGATAGTGCCACAGCTAAGCGGCTGACTGATGTCGCATGCCTCCTGCCAATTCATATGCCGTTTGTGTACCATGTATATTTAACCTTCCTTGTTGGAATTCAAGGGGACCGACAGCCGAGGGGGTCCCGGCTGAGGCACGGCTTTGAGGGTGCGCTGCCCCTGCAGTTGAACGACAAGCCCACGGAGGCCGATCGAAGCTGAAGACCTTTGGGCCTTTGGGGGAGGTGAAGCACGGGAGCACCTCTCTGTGTCGAGGCTCCGCATGTTTTGCCGGCCCGGTCTTGGAAGCTGTCCTTCTAAACGGCTGTGCTAAAAGCAGTAGATGCGGGGACTGTAGCAGTGCTGTGAGTCGGTGGGCGCTGCTTTTGAAGTTGTTGGTTTTTGTCTGGGTTTCTCAATTTCCTGCTTGACCTCTGAAAGTAGCAGAATTTGGTGGAACTTTTGAAGGGACATCAAGTGTCCCCTTTGCCTCCGTTATGCTGTTGCTGCTGCTGTCACTAATTCTGTTTCTCTGGTTGGCCCAGGCGCGGGCCAGTGATCCAATTGGAGAGAGGGTTGAGGGTTCCTGGGGCAATTAGGTCTGAAGGGAACCAGCCAGGGCTAGGAATTACACAAGGAGCTTTGGCCATGCACACACATCTGGGTTGGCGACTCTAGTTGGGCGATATGTGGGAGGACTGCCTAGGGTAGCTATGGGACCGGTGCGGAGGGGATTATGCCTTCGCAGCTGTACTCATGGCTTATGACGTCCCAAGTTTGTTTTTCCCAGCGGAAACCATGTTCTAATGCAAATGACTGCGTATTGCTTTTGCTGATTATCTATTTATACACAGGTATACTATATACCTTTGTCTTCATAGGAATCTGGGCGATTTTTCGGCCGCTTCCTCAACTGGACGCCGGACGGAGGTTTCTGTCGCGCGGGGCTGGTCAGGGCCTGGTCCACGTCTTCATCGAGGTGGAGCCCAAGGGCGTGAAGCTGAAGAGCCTGGCCCCAAGATGAGCTCCAGGGCTCGGCCAGATGGGAAGTCAAGAGAACCACGACCCTTTTGCAGGCCTTTTGTGCCTTTCCCTGGCTCAAATGATCATACTTAAACCCGTTTGAGGGAAACGTCACTTTGGGGTGGGATTTTGGGGTAGCTCTATTTTGCGAGACGCGTGGAGGGAACAGCACGGCTTGGCCCAATTGTGACAGTCGAAGAAACAGCCCTAAAATAGAAGCACAGGCCCCAGCATTCCCCCACACCCCCTGTTGCTGGGCACCGCAATGTCTTTCTGTGTCTCCCCCGCGTTGCTGGCAGATTCTTCTTTCTAGCAAAGTTCCGTATTGGGTGGCCTCCCAAAGCCGCATTCCGGGCCGAAAAAAACCGAGGTTTACAGGCCCCAATTGGTGCCCCCGAGAAGGGTCGGCTCCCCGCCTGGGATAAGTTGGGGGATTCCTTGCCGCGCTTTGGCCTAGGGGTCGGCAATGCTTGACGCACAGCACAAACTACACGAAGACAGTGATCCTCCCGCCAAGGCCTCGCAAGGTGCTTCGCTTGAAACCAGCCTGTACGGTCAGCCAAGCTGGCTGCAACCCGTGGTCCGGGCAAGTGATCTTCTGCTTGCCCTCCACTTGACGAGGAAAATGCATCTGGTGCAATTGCAAGCAGCCCACCAGCCCTATCCAAAAGTTTGGGCAGTTGCGTGGTGGTATCTGTTCAATTCAAACACTGCCGACCCTCTTTGCAAGCACCGTCCGCGGGAAGCCATAGGGAAGCCGCCAAAATGGACACAACCAAGGCTCCTTATTTGCTTGATGGCCCCCACCCGGGAACATTCGTGTTTAATGCCCTCTTCGGCCAGGCATTTTTTGACTATGCAGAAACTTGGGGGCGATGGAACGGGGTTGCCAACTTGCCTCCCCCGAACTCGGCGGAGGTGGGCACCGACGTGCATCATCCCAGATGAGCATCGCGAGCGTTGGGCGTGGGCGCCCGGCCGGCGTTACCCTCACCCCCCCACGGTGTTGGGGGGTGGGGGGGGGCAAGGGGTGGAGTTTGAGGGGGGGGGGGGACTTCGCCTGCCACAAGTGGTCCGAAAAGTGGGAGCATTCCAACGCAAGCGCAACCGATGAGTTCAATTCTAAAGCACCAGGCGAAAGGGTAAAGTCGAATTCTTACCAACCTTTTTCAGTCAGTGCTGACCAGTTCAGATGCTCCTTAGGTCTTCTTGGGCCCAGGTGTCAATGGCTTCTATTGGGTTTGGGGGCTGGCACAGTTTGGGGACCCTTGGCATTGTTTTTGTTTGGTGCGACCAACGCCGCAGTCCTTTGAATCTGGGCTGAGCCATGCCGTTTGTGGCCAGCCATGTGCCATTTTTTGTGCGGGCTTGGGAAAGGGCATTTTGCAGGGTCCTCATCCTTCCATTTGCTTAAGGTTTTTTTCTTCCGCTTTTTTTTTCCCCCGCTGTTGGTTTTAAAGGGAAGCACTACTGGAAGTATGTTTGTTTTCCCCTTTTTCAGGGGACTCAAGCAAATTGGAGGCATCCTCTGGTGTGAGGCTGTGGCATAGTCATACGTCAGTAATCTCGGCTTTGCATTCTTATGGCCCCTTTGGCCTGGAAAGTGTCTCAAGGGGGGGGTCACAGGTCTGCTCCTCCCGTGCCAGAAATCACTGTCATTTGGGCCTTCTA
The DNA here is from genome assembly GCA_963377175.1 of Effrenium voratum. NCBI lineage: Eukaryota > Dinophyceae > Suessiales > Symbiodiniaceae > Effrenium > Effrenium voratum. The sequence goes on from CAUJNA010003556.1 coordinate 70,598, forward strand.
CTCAGGACTGCGTGTTCAAGCATTGTCAAGAGTTCTGCAGAATCAGCCGATGCGGCGGCTTAGTCATTTGAAGACGGACTGTGCAAGTCGCCTGACTTCACCAACCCCACCATAGCAGCTGCTTTGCCCATCTTGCGCAGAGACCTATTCGTAAGCGTTCCGATCTGTGATTTTTCCTGTGCAACGAACAGGCTGAGTGGGGCCAGATGCAGCTGGAAGCCGCTTCTGCCGGCCATTTTGGAGAATCCAGTCATGGGACGCGCGGTTTCCTTGCCCGAAACATCGAATCCCAGAATTCGATCACCCGGACCCTGGACTTCGGAAGGAGTCTGCCGAGCCGCACGCCCAGCGCCAGTGCTGCCGGTGCCTGAGAAATGGGCGAAGGGGCGGGTCATGACTGACATCCATCAAAATACTCGGCCAAACTTCGTCACTTCGCCATACTGCAATGGCCTTATGGCCAGCTGGGCATTCCTTCACTGAGGTGGCTCGTGCGCGGTCGCAGGCGTCTGGGGGAGTCTCAGCACTGAGAGCAATACTATACATTTGCAGGCTTTTTCCGCTGAAATGTTATGCCGCTTGTAACACTTATTTGACCCGTATTGGGTATTGGGAGGTTGGCAGCTCTGTTTGGTGGCTGCAAATGGCCACCTGTATGCAAAGTGCGAAGCGACATACACTTTGCCGTCCGTTCGCTCAGCCATGGACATTAACGTGTGTGTGTGTGTGTGGGTAAGTGCGTGCGTGCTTGCGGGCGTGCCTGCGCGCGCTCGCGCTTGCGTGCGTGCGTGCGTGGGTGTGTGTGTGTGTGTCACGTGTGTGGTGTGTGTGTGTGTGTGTACTTTGTATACATAGATTGCTTTCACGCGTTTACTGCATTTTACGTTGCTTATGTGCGGTTGGCTGTTTCTTGTTCGGACTTGTGTTTTCTTTTCCTTTTCGCGGCAGCTGCTTCTTTGGCCAGGCAAGCGCAGGCCAGGCAAGCGTCTCTGAAAGGCGCGGGCGCGACTCTCCAAGGGGTTTGGCCAAGCCGCGGACGCGGAACGGCACAGTATGTGGTGGCGGCCAAAGTTCCTAGTGACTGAATGTTCTCCCAGGTGTTCAGGGGTCTAAGCCATCTTGTTTGGTTGAAGGAGAGGACGCTGCGAATGCACTTTGCAACCTTCCCTCAGGGCCTCAGGGGGAATTCCCCCTTACGCTTCCCCCCCGACCCCCACATAAGTTGAGCAAATGCAGGATATGAGACCTTGCACTCTTCTTGGCTCTGGGAGGCCTGCGCCTGGCTCCCTCGGCGAGGCCGAGAAGAGTGCCTGGACCTTGGCTGGGTTTGGGGGCAGCCCCACCCCAGCGGAATTGGGAGGGGGGTCCCTCCAGGTGGGGGTCGGATGTCCTTTTTTTTTGTTGGTTGGTTTGGGGTGCAATTGGGGGGGTTTTTCAGGGAGGGGTCGGATGGTTAGGCATTTTGTGGTTTTGTGCGCTGAGGTGCTGCAAATCCGCCGGGCCCTTGGGATCGGCCGTGGTTGACTCCTTGGGCAGAGGAAAGCTGGAAGCGCATGCTGCCGGCCAGGTTGAGAAAGCTCATGCTTGTGCCCATTTTCTTTGCAGGCTTTTGTTCGAGCACCCCCCCTGCTTGCCCAAGTTGGGAAGAGTTGCGCCTCCTGAGCCGCAACTTTGCCACGCCCCCACTGCGGGCAAAACAATATTCGTCTCGCGTGGCCCTGCAAACCAGCGCGACACCTGCAGCTTCCATGTTTGTTGAAGGAGGGTAGCGCAACTTAGCCATGGCTGGTTGCTAACTTGATGGCACGCTGTTTGATTTGAGGCATCAACGAGGCGATGAACCTTACCAACCGCGACAGCGGCCTCTTTGGCGACGTGCCGGGGTCTATGGGCAGGGTACTTCTGGTGCTCTTGGACGGTCCTTTGGCGGGAAGCCTGGCTTTTTCGCATCCTCAAGTGTCACGGCCTTCTTGGCATGCAGCCCACCACAAAAAAATACACCAGCATAGACCCCAGACAGCAATGATTGCACACCAGCACCTCCAACAGCACCCCCCGAAGAGCGTCCCAAACAGCACCCGGCCGTCAATCGAGCACCCGCGCTATCACTAGCACCTCCAACAGCACCCCAAACAGCACCCCAAACAGCATCCCAAAACAGCACCTGCAGCAGCACCCCAAACTGCATGCCCCCTGCACCCTGCCGTCAATCTCGCAAAAATGCGCCTGCACCGTCACCCTAAGAGCACCCCAAACAGCACCCCCCCAAACACCCAGCCGCACCCCAAACAGCATCCCAAAACGCCACCTGCACCAGCACCCCAAGCTGCATGCCCCCTTGCACCCTACCGTCAAGATGCAAGAATGTGCCTGCACCGTCACCTGCATGCCCGATAGCACCCGGGCGTCAATATCGCAAATTGCGCCCGCACCGTCACCAGCACCTCAAACAGCTCCCCAAACAGCATCCCAAAACACCACCAGCACCAGCACCCCAAACTGCATGCCCCCGTGCACCCTACCGTCAAGATGCAAAAACACCGTCACCCCCAAAACAGCACCTGCACCAGCACCCCCAAACTGCATGCCCCCTAGCACCCTACCGTCAATCTTGAAAAGATGCGCCCGCACTGCCATCAGCACCTCAAACAGCACCCCAATCCGCAAAAACCAGCACCCCAAACTGCACGCCCCTTAGCACCAGCCCATCAATCTCGCAAATCACTTCCCCCTCTTTATTAGAAGTTAGAACCCCTATAGCTTTCAGCTATCTGGGGAGAAAAAAAAACGCCGACGCCATGGTGAGTGACAAAGGCAAAGACTTGGCCGGGAAAGTCGGGTGGGCAGCAAAGGAACCGCGACAGCCTCAGTTGGTCGCTCGTCAGGTCAGACCCCTACGTGGTGGTGCGGGCTGCGGGTGTGGAGCAGAAGACGCCGACCATCAACAACAACCTGAACCCGGTTTGGGAGGCAAGGGCCTCTCAGGGCGCAAGTTACGACGTGTGCGTCACACCGCACACGTGGCCCCCTTGATGCTGGAAAACCAGTGCTGGGTCGGGGGGGTGAGAAGGATGTGCCAGATTTAGTTGCACCCCGTTTAGCTGCGTTTCACAGGGTCCGCAGCTTGGCTTGACAGAGCCCAATTGTTCAAAGCCAACGCACGTAAGAAGGTCTCACTATGTCTTATTTGGAGGAAACGTTTGTGGAAACCTTCGGGGGGAGCTTGGAGGGCCAGAAACCGCTGTTGCGTGCCGGCTGTATGTTCGGCTTGCTCCGTGGCCTGTCAACTGTTGCGAACCCGAACGGATGGATCCAGTTTCTCTTGTGAAACATGGACTGCATGTTTCTGTGCTTGTTGACTACTATGCGCATTTCAGTGCTTTGTGGGCTGTTCCAGTGTATTAGATACAAAGTAGATTTATTGCTGCGCCTCGGTGTGCTCATAAATGCATGGCACATGAAAGCGCAGATGACAGGAGTCTAAATGCCCAACAACCTTGAGAAAACCAAACACCAAACAAACACTCTCAAAACAGTTCTCAGACGGTCTTTCCACTGGATCAAGCCATCCTAAGAAACCCAAGAACCAAAAATCTCGAGAAAATCTGAAACTAGTCCAGAAGAACAGAAAACCATATCAGTCCTCAGGCACTTTTTTCTAGAAGTAGCCACTCACTGTGCCAAGAGTCCCGGGATTTTTTTTTTTCGCTCCCATGTTTTTTCGATTTTGTGTTTTGTTTTTCCTGAATTTTTGTGTTTTTGGTTTTGGGCTGGTTTGATCCAATGGACACACTGATTGCTTTGCTTCTTTGGGTCTTTAGTTGTTGTCTCTCTCGAAGTCGTTGTTTTTGAGGTTTGGACTGGTTTGATTCATTGATCCAGTGGAAATAATATATTTGCGTCAAGATATTAGACTGTCATCCGTTTCTATTATTGGTATATATCTCCAATGCCATTTCACACTGAGACAGACGAACTATTTATACATTTTAATGAACACAAGTTATATTTACAATGCCAAACATATGTGATCCACGATGCACATTGCATTGATTTAATGCAAGGACGCGCTCGCAAGGACGCGCATGCAAGGACGCACACGCAAGGCCGCGCACACATACACCCACACCCACACACCCACACATCCACACACCCACACACACACACACACACACGCACACACACACACACACCCACACACACACACACCCACACACACGCACACACACCCACACGCACACGCACACGCCCACGCCCACGCGCGCACGCACACGCACACGCACGCACACGCTCACGCGCCCGCGCACGCGCATGCGCACGCCCACGCGCACGCACACGCACACGCACTCACACGCACGCGCACACGCACGCGCACGCGCAGGCACACGGACACGCACACGCACATGCTCACGCTCACGCACACGCTTACTCACACGCACACGCACGGGCACAGGCTCACGCTTACGCACAGGCGCACTTACGCACAGGCGCACACGCACGCGCCTGCACACGCGCACGCACACGCACACGCACGCGCATGCGCACGCACACGGACACGCACACGCACACGCACACGCACATGCTCACGCTCACGCTTACTCACACGCAGAGGCATGGGCACGCGCTCACGCTTACGCACACGCACACGCACACGCGCACGCTCGCACACGCACACACACACACACACACATACACGCGCGCTGACCAATTTTTAGGTGTCAACATTTTTCCTTAAACCAAGGCACACCACACTCCCGAGCAAATATTTATACTTATACAAATGTAGGGCGGAGACTGAAACAAACCAAGCACCAAGTATCATATAATTATTGTATAGTCCTCAATTCAATGATATATATATATATGTAATCTAGTAGCCCTTCTGGGAGTTGCGCGCTAGGCCAGTTCACCGTTATTTGTTCATCTGAATCAGTGCTTGCCTAAATCTGGCTTAGACTTTTGCTCCCGATGTATTTGCATTACACATCACAAAGGCCAACACCTCAAAGTGTTGGCTCTCTCACAAAATACTCATCACAAAAGCAATGTTCATATTCTAAACCTCTTGAATTAGATGTAACCAACAGGGTTGTGAGATGTTATGAGTACACTGGCATGAGTAAACCATGTACAGCCACAAGTGTTTTTTACCATCAACATAAAGACAATGATACTGCATAGGCAAAGCCAGCGCAACCAACATACATATCAGTACCTACAAAGACAACTAAGACTACACCACAAGTGCACAAATACAGTCCCCGGCCTGCCATCTTCACTTGGAACATACGGTCGCCAGGGCGACAACCTTTTCAGCTTCAACATCGGAGCCGAGGATCACAAGGTGGAGTTCGAGGCATGCTGTCGTGAGCCGTGAGTTGCGGGGGGAGTCCTGTCTGAGTCCTGCAGGATTTGCCATACCGTGGGGTCCCTGGCAAAGGCTTGGCATGCCTGAAAGATCCTGAAAGAAATTTCGTAAGACTCGGAAAGGCCACAGCTTGGTGAGTGCACAGCAAGGGTCGCAGAACGCTGGTTTTTCCAGGCGCAGGGAAAGTGAATGTAAAGTGCCTGACGCCAGCTTGTGGTCGACGATTGAATCCGCGCGAGTGCTTGCAGGTGCCCTTTTGTTTTCCCTGCACAACGCAAAAAACAATAAAAAGCAAGAAAAAGAGAAACAACAACAGGGCGCGTCCAAAAAGGACACACCGACATCCAAGCTTCAAGCATTCAGACCTGCCCAGCCTGAAGCCAGGTTCATTTTCGCAATGATATAGGTAGCCTGAACATGATTCCAGATTTCCTGCTTACCCAGTTTTTGTGGGCCGAGTGTTCAGTACCATGTGCAGTGTACTAGCAGCAATCTGCGCAGGGAGCCGTGAGAAGGGGGGCGGGTTCGGCATTTCGCATCTTCCCGTTTCTCTCATTTCCCCCGGTGGGAGAATGCGGTTTGTCGCGAGGTCATGGACGCAAACACCTTCAAGGCCAGGTCCAGTCGACGTTGGGGATGACGAAGACCCTTTTGAACAAGCAGCTGGAGTCGCGCTTCGCCATGCTGTCAGAAGATATGTGACCAGGAGGAATTCGCAGGAAGTCCAAAGTCAACATGTATCAGAAGTTCATTGCACGTGCCCTTTATCCTGGCAAACCCCCAGAACCCGGGAAGTTAAAGTTATGAAGGCACCAATTTGGCAAATGCTATTTCTCTTCTTGCGACTGTGACCCTTTGGCAGAGCAAATCGGTTGTTTGAAGGAGGCTGGCTTTCATATGGCCAACGTGCGCTCGCAAGGGATCTGCTTAAAAGGCGGCCTCGCTTGTGGCTGCGTCCTTCCTGTGATTGGCATGGCTTTAGATGGTGAACTCACCTGGGCGGTCTAGTTGAGTCAATTCAAGTGCCAGAGTAATGCCTATATAGCTTAGTTTATGAGAGAACACTGCTGAGCTGCTTCATTTAATTTAGGTTCCCAGCAGGGTTCCTTCTTGCAGATCTTTGCTCTTTGCAGTTTGTGCAAGTACATGCCAGTCGGTTGCGAGCAAAACTGGCAGACATGCAGGCATTGCTTGATATGGGTGATCTGAGCCAGCTCACGGCCAATCCGTTTCAAGCGTGGTTTCGATGTGATGATGCGCATTTGCTCCTCAGAGAGGAACTCTCACCCTGACCCTGCCCTTCATTCATCATTGCATGACTTGGCTTTCTGCCTTTTTTTGGGGGGGGGGGGGCAGTCTAGAGACCGGTCTGATTTGCTTTCGTTTCCCTGGGCCAACTCTGGAACCACCTCCAAAGTGGTTAAGACCCCAAATGGAGGTGTGTTTTGTCCATATACAGGGATGCCAGGCAACAAATGCCCATGTCTGCACCACAGGCTTCCCCCCCGCCCATCGCCCGCCCGGTCCCCGCCCATCGCCCATTGGGGCCCCGCATCAGGACAGCAGCTTGGGCAGCTGCGAGCTGGACCTCCGCGCGGTGCAAGTGGCCGCGGGACTTGGTAACGGGATGTCGTGGTTGTTGTTGGGATGTGACCCCATGTCATCAACCCCCGTATATTCACAGGGTCTTCCCCTCCAAAAGTGGTCTGATTCCCCACTAAACCCAGGTTGACACCCTCTATTCATGTTTGGTTGTTGGGACTTTTTTGCATTTTTGCTTATTGTGGTTTAGTGGTTGAAATCCAACCGCTTAACTGCTAAGAAATACAAATTTGCTCCCCTTCCAACGTCAACCAAGATGTCTTGGTCAAGGGAACTACCTGAAATGGGTGGCATCCGGAAACAGATGGTCTGGAGTGGGCCACGTAACCCTTGATTGTTGGTCTGGACTGGTGGTTTGGATTCGGATGTGAATCTTGGCTTTTGTGGAGGGTTCTTTGGGAAACCAATCCGAATCGGCTCCAAACTACCAAGAGAGAACCGCCCATTTGAGTTTGTCTTTGTTGCAGTTGGTACCATTTTTTTTACATAAATAGATAAATGAATGCAATGGGCTGGGTTTCCTGGAAAAAAGACCCTCAAAATAGGTGGTACCCTCGAAAAAGACCCCCAAAAGATGTGTGATATCCTCTTAAAAGAAGACACCCGACACATAGATGGCTTCTTTTCCGCCGCGCCGTCGCGCCCGGCTTTCCGGAAGTTTCGACCCTTTGGAGGGCACTTGGGTTGAACAACGGGAGGCTGGCAGGTGCCCATCGCTGATCGCTGCCCGCACTTTTGCTTCTGAAGCGGGTGCTTTGGAGATGCCCTCTTTCCGGCCCGGGAATGGCTTTATTATTGCAGGTGGCATTGCAGCACAAAGCCTGGTGAATGCCCCTGCTTGGCTCCAAGCCAATGTCCTTTGCGGGAGCGTTGTTCGCTCCAGAGTGAGCTAGGACTTGCTGAACGCGGATGTTAGTGTAGTCCATTTTATCCTCCTTTCTGAAAGCATTCACGTTGCGCCTGAACATGTTTCGGCTCTTTGTTTTAAGGTAGCGGGTACCCGATTTGCGCTGGTCGGGCTACTTTCCGTGCTTGCACGACACAGCGCCAGACTGCAAATCAGCAGTGCAATTATTGGGATTCCATGTGGGGAAGTGATGCGCTGTGTGAGGTGTCCTCACTACATGAGCCTGTTTCAAGCCTCGCAGTGCCAAGGGCATCTGGACTCGCTTCAATGAGAAGCTGGTGGATGGCGTGAACGGCGAGTTGGTGCAGCGACCTCAGGGCAACGGCCGTAGCGTCGGGTCTCAAGAGAGCTGAATGGAGGATGGGTTTGCTGTCACATGACCAGCAGGGGCACTGTTCATAGAACCCAACAAGAGGGACATTGAGGTGCAAGTGGTGTGTGCGGTTTGTCGCACAACAGCCAGGTTCGATGGATAGGGCCGATAAGTCTTCTGGAACAGAAGGGAGTCGGCTTGCTGTACTCGATGGGGTTGACTGGCTTCATTGATGTTGCACAGTGGCTTCGCGTTGGCCACATTTGAATGACCAAAATTGCATTTACGAATGAAGACCCATGCCCCATGAATGAGTCATGCAGCATGGCCAGCATGGCCCCTTTAAAGATATTAAGTAGTTCGTTTGTAGGTCACACTTGTGTCAGTATAGTTTGTGTGCGGATAACTTGCATCGTGTTGCGCAAGTTGTCTACTTGTGAGCTGACAGAAGTTTCCACCACCAGAACCAGAACATGGTTGCCAGGTAGCCAGTTCTATCACTTCCAGCTAAAAAGCCCACGAGGCATGTGGCTCCACCCGTCAATGTCGACCTGATTCACACGAGCCGCGGGCGCGGCTCGTGCCCAGGCTTGACGTGTTCTTCAATCCCACCGAGCGCGCTGGTCTGCAAGAGGGTGGGTGGGCCCCGAAAGTGAGGATATATGCCTTCCGGTCGCAGCTGCTGAGCGCATGGCCGGTTCTTTTTAAAGGACCCTGCTCCAATGAAGGCGAATCTGCGGGGATGAACACAATGCAGACGTCAGGGTGTCTATCTCGTGCAGCATTTGGATGAGAGCAACTTGAGTTTTTATGCAGCCCCCATCCTACCAGTTTGCAGGGTTGCCTTCGGTGTGAGCGAGTTTTCGGGAAGACACAGCTCCCTCGTTCCGTGTCAAGTCATGTTTAAGCAGTCAGGCAGGCACTTGACACAGGGCTCCACTTTTTGACTACCCCAGTCCTCACTTGACATTTGCGCCGGCCTTGCGTGCTCCGACGTGTTTTGTGTGGTGCAAGATGGCGCGGGAGGTTCCGGCAGCTGGCCACGGCCCAGAGCAACACGCCGGGAGCCCCATGGCCAGAGGGCGATGCCCACTGCTCACGTGCTGCACTTGGTTGCCCGTGAGGAAATAGTCCCAAATCCACCCCTCCACCGAGACCCTAGATTCAATCAGGATTTGGGATCCTGAAATCTAGGGGGGGCAAAGCGGATTTCAGAAATCAGAATCTTATGCTAGAAGGGCGGGCTGAGTGCAGTAGCCGAATCATCAAATCCAAATGTCGGCCCATGGCGGCTGGTCACAGGATGCTTTTCCGGCCTATCCCATGTTCCATCCCTTCCTGAACGACGATAGGTCGCACGGTTGACTCAGCAGTAGAAGGGCTCGCCAGCCCCCGGACGCCAGGCTGCACATGAGGGTCAACAACGCCAGGGACCTCCCAAACACCGACTCCGGCGCAGCTGCCCCAGAGGACGTGGACAGCCAGAAAACATCCTGCCATGCTAGCTTGGGTTATGAAGTTGCTGGTGGCCAGTATTGGATATTAACACATTTTCAGCCCGCCTTCTTTTTTAAGAGCACATTTTCTGCATTTTGTTTCAACGAGCCAAGAACGATCATTTCAACACACTATCGGCCTCACACTTTGGTGGGTTTCGTGGGCATGGGCGGCAAACGAGCTTTCACCGAGGTGCTTGGCGATGTGCCTTTGCCTGAGATGGCAGTGCCTTGCCACGTGTAGCTGCTGATCCCCAGCCATCCGGGCCCTTAGGGCTTTAGCTTGTTAGTTGGTTGAGTGGCAGTTTCCACTAAGCCACTGAAATAGTTCGACTTTAAGCAGCCCAGTTCTAGTTGCAGCTTTCCAAGCAGCTCCCCAAAGCTATCTTGAGTGTCCTGCAGTGCTCGCCCGTGAGATGTGGAGGTGCCTCTCGTGCCCGCAGCATTTTTGACACGTCCTGACAGTGAAGTTATCCGGTTGCCATCGGTTTGCCATGGTTTCCTTCTCGAAGCCCGCGGGTGCCCGGGCCGAGCGGCGACGTATGCGAGGCATGGGTCTTGCCGCCGTGGCCGGCTCCGCCTTGGTGCCGCTGATGGACCGCTCCTTCGTGGTGGGCGGTCCCAGCCGAGCAGTCGCTCGGGCACCGGCCTCGATGTCCCCAGAGGCGGCCTCCCTGGCCATGGCAGAGCCGGAGGAGGAGGGCAGAAGCGGAGCCAGGAGCGCGGCGGTTGCGGCGGCTTCCGCGCTCGCCTTTCACCTCAGGTGGGGAGTCACGCCTTTGGCCTGGCATGAAACGCCCTCGAGTGTTTAAGCATGTGTTATGCGCATTTGTGACACACACACACACACACACCACACACACATACACACATGTCTGGGATGCTGTTGTAATGCACGCGTTAGGCGCATATTTCATTCCCTTCCATTCCACTCCGCTCCCACTCCGCTCCACTTTGGCCGATTTCCGGAACCAAGACCCGGCCTCTGCGGCATGCCGAGCATGGGCCGGGGCATCCTCGGCAGGTGGATTTTCCCCAAGCGCTCCGCGCGCAAGAGCGAGAAGAAGGCGCTGGCCGCGGCCGTGGCGGGCGCGGGCGGCTGCGGCGGGGTCGGCGGGGTCTCGGCGAGCGGCTCCTTCTCCTCCGCCGGCTCCAGCTTCTTGGGCTCGACCATGGCCGGCTCCGTGACGGCGGCGCCCAGGCCGGGCACTTTGGATCTGGGACTCGCCGACCCGCGCGCCGGAGGCAAGTCTGTTTCCTCTGGCCTTTCTGGCGGAAGAGATTTTCAGGAATTTGGGCGTCTGGCCTTCCAAGAAGCTACGTGCCCCAATGATTGACTTGAATCCGCTTGACTTTGCGGGCACTTGACAAACAGCAGCCCTTGGCCGCTCGAGGTGAAGCGGTGAAACAGTGAAGCCCCACGCCAGGAGCAGCAGTGCCACGAGCTCCATGACAATGCTCTTTGAGAAGTTCAATGAGAAGCTTGGACTGGTTTAGCGGTATTTTGATTTGTCTCCATGGCGATTGGCCAATGCTGCAGGCAAGAATGCAGTCTTGCATGAATCATGCCAGCAGGTGGCTGACACGATTCATCAAAAGGATCCATCGAAAGGATCCATCGAAATTACCCGACCCCGTCGTAATGAGGGAGGGGTGGTGCGTGCTCACATTGCCGCGGGGCACCCCAAGCACCCCACTAAAGTTGGTGCTAGCATGTGCGCCGCTGATGGTGTTCTCTGGCCTGCGTTGTGCCGATTTTCTGTGACTTGTTCCAGCCTTGCATTCCACTGTCTTGGCTGTTGGCGGAGGAGATTGGGCTGTTACGTGCCGATTTGACACTTAAGATTTCCTGGCATGTCGCAACGCCTCCTCTCATGGAAGTGTGATGTCCTTTGGAGATCCAGTTGGTGATAGTCTCGCCCAATTCAGCATGCAATTACGCGTCATCTCTGCCACAGCAACCGTCGCCACGGAAGCTTTGTTGCGCATCACCCATCCAGGCACCAGCTCTACAGGTCCCCCCCCTCCCGTATGGACACTTAGGGTCTATTTTGCAACCAACCTTTCTTTTGTAATTATTGGTTTCTGAGGGTTCCGACCAGTGGGGTGACCTTCTTGCAGTAGTGGAATGCTGCATTGACACGACCCCGGGTCCCCATGGGTACACGCCTCGCCTACAAAATCCACCGAGCGTCCATGGCACCAGCCCAATCCGACGTTTTCCGAGGAAGGCGCTGCGTTCGGTGCTGGGGGCACAGGAGCTGAGCCGCCGTATGGGCCAGCAGCAGGTTGGCACCGAGGCGCTCCTGGCCGGCGTGCTGAAGCAAGGCCCATGGGCGACACGGGGTGGGACCCGGGGATGGGACCGGGGGGTGGGGTGGGCGAATTGTCTTTTGCCCCAAGTGGGCGGAAGGCCGAGGCATTTTAGGAAACAACTTGATCCAAATATGAGGTTTGAGAAGTCAGAGGTTGACAAGCTTGAGGGTCCAATCTACGGAATTGTTCCCAAGGTTACATCTTAGGTTGTTGGGGGCTCCCCCGAGAATGCGGCAGCCACCCTTTACCCCCACCAAAAGACTGCTTTGTCTGCGGCCGGGGGGGGGACATTGGTGGGGATCCTCCTTTGGCCGTTTGCTCCCAGAAATGCTTTTGAATGCCTTGTAGCGAGCTCTGGGCATCGCATTCATGCTTCACGATTGAAGGTTGGCTTCCTGGTTCTGCTATGTAAAAAAGGAGGGCTCTCTTAATTGAACTCCCCTCAGTAGTCCATTGCAAATGGTTTTGCTAGGGTAATTGCCGCATGATGCTTCGACATGTTGATACGGTAAGCAGTCACTTGAGACACATAGGGGACTCGGGCACTCTGCATTGCGCGCCGGCACTTGCAACGGGCCGAAGTGTCGGTTTTCCAGCTTTAGTGTCTAGAGAGCTTAGCCCTTTGTTCCCCGGTCCTCCGAGCAAATTAGAAGTGGTTGCTTTGGCCGCCTGTGCCAGAAGGCAGGCATGTTGGCGTTGCGAGGATGCAACGAACCAGATGACATGTGGCAGTTGAGGGATTCCCGTTTGAGTTTCTGCAGAGGTTGCCTGGCAAGCCCGTGAGAATTTCGTCCCCAATGCAATCGTGACCCATCCTGATGTGAGAAAGGGCGTCTAAACCACCAAAAAGGGTCGACACCAAATGATTGTGACAATGATTAAGATGACACATGGTGATGAGGATGGTGAGGAGGATATCGACGACGGCGATGATGATTATGCTGAGGATGTTGGTGTTGTTGTTGATGGTGGTGGTGTTGATGGGCATGAGCTTCCAATTCCCCACCATGAGCAAGCGCACATTGGGGCGCACCTTTGGGGCGCACCTTTGGGGCGCACCTAGCTTTTGCGGGCCCAAAAGCAAGGTAACAGCTGGGAGCAGCGCGTGGCAACCGGGCAACTCCTGGCCTAGTTCAGTTCTTGGTTGACAAGGTTGGGGCAGGACTCTTGGCTTTGTTCCCTAATGGCTGGCTTCTCGGCATCCAGGAGGCGGCGTGACGGAGAAGGTGGTCAAGAAGCTGAAGCTCGGGCCAGAAAGTCCGAAGGACCAAGTTTTTTCAGCGGCAAGATCATTTTTGTTGGGGTTCTCCACTAAAAACGGTCAACCCCAAAAGGAGGCTCACTGAGCAACTGGGAACTAATAAGGATGTGGGAGGAGCAGGGTGGTTTATTTCCGATTCCATTGCCCTGTTGAATATTTCAGGTTTCCCCTGCTAGTTTAGGCAGAGAAGCAGGAAGATGCCGAAAGTCCTGTGCAAAGACCGGGGCTTTTGTTAGAGACTCTTTCACTCCGAATTTGAAGGGAGGCAGCTTCTCGTGTAGCCCATCCCAACGTTTGAGTTGCCCCATTTGCGAGAACCAAATCCAACCCGCAACGTTACCCTCCCATCAGCTAACATGGAACTGCAAAAAGGCCCTTTCCAAGAGGAAAGTAGTCTTTCTACAGGGGTCTGTGCACTTTCATGTTCGCCGGTGGGAGGGTATCATTTCAAGAGCACCCCAGATTTGGGCCAAAGATCCGAGCAGGTCCTACCGCCCCCAGAGGTGGGCTTTTCCTGAGGCAGCTGGACGTGGAGGGGGTCACCAAGGCGGTGACGCAGCGCGTGGGCCAGGGCAGCGGCCCGGTGCCGCAGGACCTGCCCTTCTCCAAGGAGTGCAAGAAGGTGCTGGACATGGCCGTGGAGGCGCCAGAAAGGGGAAAGGATCAGGCGAAGAGGTGGAAGAGGTGGAAGGGGGGAAGAGGTGGAAGAGGTGGAAGAGATGGAAGAGGTGGAAGAGGTGGAAGAGATGGAAGGGAAGAGGAGGGTAAGGTGGGGAAGGGGGGAAGAGGATCTGAATACCTTTCGGACGACATTGCAGATTGCCACGAGGTTCGAGGGGTGAGCTCTTTCATCGGCGGAAGGGAATGAAGAGCTGCAGGTTGAGTTGTTTCAGTTGGCTGATGGGCTTTTCATGGATGTCGCCTCCGTCAAAGTGAAGACGGAGGCTTTTCAAGGCAAAGGCAATGCCCTTTGTAAGGGTCCCTCATTCTCCTTTTTGAACCTGCAACGCGAGGGCAGAGACATATTACAATTCACATGTATATATATATATACATGATAGATAGATAGATAGATAGATAGATAGATAGATAGATAGATAGATAGATGGTTTACACACATATGCATACACGTATTATGTGTGATGTATATATTTATAGATACGTGTATTAGGTGTATACGCACACATATCTACGTGTATATGTAATAACTGTTGGGTTTGGACAACTCCCAGAAATGCCTGAAGGAGAGCCGTCAGATGAGCTCCGCAGCCATTGACTCAGTCCACATCTTCCTGGGTCTGCTCAAGTACCTGCAGGACGCCGAGGCCAGGCAAGTTCCGCCTTCGGAAGTTCGAATGTTGGCAAGGGGTTTGGCTTCCAGCCAAGTGCTCTTTGGAGGAATATGATCCTCCTGTCCACCAACATGTAATTGCAGAGAGGGCCCATTTGAAAGAAAAGTTGTCCTCAGGACTGACTGGAGGACGAAGTTGCTGACTTCTATTTCGAGGGTTTGGCTCAGTGCTGGTTGACCTATTTGATTGGTCTCTTCTTGTTTGCATGCCCAAATATGTGCAAAGGTGCAAAGGCTTAGGAACCAATGGCCAAGCAATGCTTAGCTTCACTGGCGGATGTTTGGGGACCGACCCCCCTTTGTGGGCTCCGTGTCAAATTTTCAGGGGGCCAGGGATGAGCCCACCCAGGGATGACCCTTCGCCAACATTCTGACCAAGGATTGATATAAACCATTTGCCACCTTGAGTGGCACACCCACCATTTTTCCCTTTCCGTTTCAGGGCAATATTATCAAGACTCAGGCAACCCGGAAAACGCGCTTTTTTCCCATGCCAACCCCAAAAAAAAAGAAAGCCGTTTTTCTCCCAAGCCAGCCCGGAAAACGACTGTTTTTCCTCCCCCCTTTGCCCCCTCGCATCGCGGTTGGGTTTTTTCGTGAGGACGGGCTGCGTGAGCTCCTGCCGCTGGAGCCGCAGAAGCTGATCGACGAGGTCAAGGCGGAGATCCAGCGCGTGGAGGAGGAGGCGGCGGCCACCGGCGAGAGCGCCGGGCTGCTGAAGAAGAAGGCCACCAAGGCGGGGGTTGTGTGTGTGCGTGTGTGTGTTTTTTTTAATAACCGGTGTTGCTTTTTCTTTTTTCTTTCTTTCGGATGACGGGGCGGATGCGCCGTTTCTTTTTTCTCCCTTTTTCGGAGAAGTGGGGGTTGAATGAGTGCTGGGTGCGTTTTTTTGCGGATGCCGGGGTTTTTCGAGGAAATGTGGGCGTGTGGCTCCAAGGAGCGCTGGGGTTTCCCCCTTTTGCCATCATGAATGAACATCACGCGAATTGGGGTGCTCTCAAAAAACACACGCACCCCCAAATGGCACCAAATGGTTGGCTTGCCTTTTTGGCTTCCCTTCAAAGCTGAAGAGTGGCTTCCGCCGTTTGGACATCGCATGTGCCTTGGCTAAAAGACCACTTTACTCAAAAGGTCATGGACCCCTAGGGACTGCGACAAGCATCATAAGAATCCTAGTCAAGGAAACGATGACCATGGGCTTGCGCGTTTTGGCAAATATCCTGATTGGACGAAAGGTTGAGAGCCGAGGTTCAACAAACAGGGGCCTGATGAACTCTACCTGGCATGCTTGGAAGGGATTTGAGGGAAGACTGTTTGAACACTGGTGGGCCAGGTCCACGCTTCAGACGCCAAACAAAAAGTGGTTTGGGGAACAAACGCTTCAGCCAACGGTTCCGCCCCGAGGCCCTGGATGAGTTTGGCAAGAACCTCACCGAGGCCGTGGGAGCACGTTGTGGGTTACCGTGGTCTGGTGGTGGGTGGGTGGGAGGGGGGTGGGGGGGACAACGTGTGATGCAGGTCTCTTTGCCAAAGGTTCAGAAAGATACGGTTTCGATGGTGATTCCTTTCTTGGTTCCTGCATTGCAAGGTGGTTCTACGTTTTGCCGTGTTGGCCCTTGATCCCTGGTCCTGCCATACAGCTTTCCAGGACATGGCTGTTTGCGCGCTTCTTGAGCATTTGGTTGGGTTCAGCAGCTGGCTGGCAAACTACGTAGCCATGGTTTCGCACAGGTACTTGGGGTACGCATCTAGTGAAACACAATTCTGGAG
The DNA here is from genome assembly GCA_963377175.1 of Effrenium voratum. Classification (NCBI taxonomy): domain Eukaryota; class Dinophyceae; order Suessiales; family Symbiodiniaceae; genus Effrenium; species Effrenium voratum. Next base: position 86,982 of record CAUJNA010003556.1, read on the forward strand.
ATGGAAGTTGTGAGCGGCGCGCGGACGCGGCATCAAGCAAGATGCCCGGAGCGGCGCCAAATGTTGCACACCCAAGCAGGACATCAAGCATATACATCTTGCCCGTTCTCCGAGAGCTGTGGACTCGAGATTGCAATTGGTCTGTGATATTTGGATTTGTTGGGAGTTGTGTAGGGCTCTCCACTTGTTCCTGGCAAGTTGCCACACGCGCAGGGAGGCTTGGAATTCCCACAAAGTCTTGGCTTCACAACGGGACGCGCTTGCAGCAAGGCGGCAGTGCTTCCTACTGCTTTGGTGTTATGGGCCCTTCCCTTGCGCTGGCGGCTCTCGTTGTTCGTTTTGTGTAGTGCTCTCGAGATTTGAAGTTTCGCGACGGAGACCTTTGCTCGGGTCCTTCCTTCATCCTGGGCACGGCTTGTCTTGCTGGCTCTCAGGAAGTGAGGGAATGACCCTTATAAACCATCCCTTGTAGTTTCCTTCAAGGAATCTCCAGGTTCATTCCCTCATTGCCTGCCTATCGCACCAGCAAATTGTGAATAATACTCCTAGTTCCGAATTTTCCAGCTTTTGGCCCGCTTTGGGGCCTGCTGGGCCTTGATGCCTCGCACGGATTTGCTTCTTCCTGGTTGTTGTTGGGAAACATTTTGCATTTTTGCTTTTGTGGTTTTGTGGGAAATCCCCACTTAACTGCTCATATTCGATTTTTTGCTCCCCTTCCAACGTCAACCAAGTCTTCAGGCCGCCGCGAACGGCCTGATGGATCCCCTGGTGGGCCGGGAGGAGGAGATCGGCCGCGCCATCCAGATCTTGGCCCGGCGCTCCAAGAGACTCGCCAGGGACGGGCGGCCGGGGAGTTGGTATTGGATCGCTGGATGTGAACATCTGCGCCATGTTGGCATTTGATCGCATAGGCTTCACCTTTTCTGCGCCAAACACCTACATGGCTGTGGGTCAAGACCAGTGGTACCATTCTGGGGTAGGTGAATTCACCCCCCATTTTAGAACCTCTTTTAGTGGGGATTGGGATGTTCACTGGGGGTACGATGGCCATGCGCTGAGACTGCATAGCAAGGATGAACCTGTACAATTACGTGTTTGGGTGTTAAAAATGAGGAGAGAAACAGATGGCTAGCTGACGACAAATACAAACATGCATGTGACATGTTCCGCACCTGAATGTGTTTTGACATTTTGGAGGACGTGGAACTCTTGGCAGTTCGAAAACATGAATGCTGGGATGTTTGATGGCCATGTCCAGCATGCGCGCGAAGCCAAAACGCAACACGTTCAACAGCATCTCACCCAGATCATTCCTGCAGAGCAGACCTCTACATTGGAAGTGGGGATCCGACACAAAAAGTTCGTACCTCACTTTGTGGCAAGTGGCATGGCAAGTGCGACTCAAAAGCCCGGAGAAATGGACCCCTTTGGATTCATGCAGAGCCGCCTTCTCGCGCACCGACCAATCCGACTACCTACCTGAGGCGCCAATCTTGGGGAGTTTACTGCTCGCTTTTAGTGGCAGGTTTGGTGAGGCTTGCACCTTGCCCAACTTTACAGCCCAGATCTACAAGATTCAAAGCTGTGTATTGGCAAAGTTTTTTTTCCATGTTGCTAGAACCATGGATTTGGGGACCCGGCTGAGGAACAACCCGGTGCTCATCGGGGAGCCGGGCGTGGGCAAGACGGCCATCGCCGAAGGCCTCGCCATGCGCATCGTGGCGGGGGATGTGCCGGAGATGCTGCTGGACAAGCGCCTGGGGCGGTGAACTTGCGACACCGGCCACGCGGGGTTCGTTTCTTTGAGGGCACTGTGGAAATCTGGCCATTTTGTGGGTCAAGAGGGTTCTGCCCTTTGAGTGATTTTGCCATGGGGAATGGCTTATGTGACTTTGTGATAGGAAAGCCCCGGGATGGGAGCTCCGCTTTGATTCTCCAGGGGCAGGGATCTTCTTGCATTTCACCCCGGGTGATTCTTGACCCGTCGCCAACGGTGCAAACGGATGCCAAATGCAGGTCGGAAAGTGAGGCCAACCGTCCAACCCATGAGGCGACCTACTATAAAAGTTTGAAGGTTACCCTCAAGGGTCAGGGAACGTAAATATGCATATGGTGCGCTGCAGGCCCGAGCGCAGGTCAAAGGACCCCTTTGGGCTCAAGTCCTTGCATGAGGAAAGGGAAAGCCTGCCTGTGTCAAGATGGCAACAGCCTGGCCATTGGTGAACTTGTTGCCCAGTCCTCTCTATCCACCCGCGAATGCTAGCAGGCTTGTCTGCGTGTCCCGCCCTGCTCGGGCCTGCTGCAAGAACAGACCTGCCTTCCTTTCTTCTTCTACGGCCGGCAGGCCGTGCGGTGGTTCAACGGTCCAGCCCTGTAAAGACGAGGGCAACTGCCTTGCAATCCATTGCATCGAACATGCCACTGGTTTCATGTCAACCGGGCTCAGGCAGATCATGGAGCTAGACATGGGTGCCCTGTTGTCAGGCTGGGAGGGTTGGCGGCGCCATGGCTCGGCAGGTGGGTTGGTCTCGGAATCAACCTGGTGCACCTTCTGCTTCAGCATGCCTTGCGATTACTTTCCTCATTATTACTTTTTGGCAGCGTCCCACCTGACTTTCCTGTAGCATGTATGTGTGCGTCATGTTTTTGTCTATTACGGGATGCTTCAATCACAGCCCATGCAAGACTTGACCGGGCCTTGGGTGAATGGCTACAGTGGGGGTTGTCCCCTGCAAGTTTTCCCGAACCGGATTCCCCCCAAAGAAGATTCCTTTAGACTATGTGCATTTTGTGATGGGGCCCATATAAATCTGCAAGAGGGCGGTGGGTGGTTCCGGCGCCTTTGCCGGTTTTCTTTCTTTCAATGGACTGGCGGGTGTTTCTGCCGATGTGAGCCATTGTTTCCTTTCTATAATCTTTGGCTTGGGTTCATTTGTGTGCAGCGTTTCTTAGCACCCTTGTCAAGCTTGGAGGGCATGCTCTGGTCGAGCATTTGTTCTTGCAGATTATTTTTTTGGGGGGGGACCTTGAAGTTATTCGTCGCCAGCTCCTGGGCAACTCATGGAACCTCCTGCAACTCGTCAGGGGGTGTTTTCATCAAGCCATGTTTGGTGGGTGTTTTGACTGCATTACTCGCCAGGTGCCAAGTACCGTGGCGAGTTCGAAGAGCGGCTCAAGAACATCATCCAAGAGGTCCGCGACGATCCGCGCCTTGCCGTGGGGTGAGTCATGACCCTGGCCGCTTTGTACCTGCAGTGGTTAGTGGTTGGTTTCATTTTGGTTGGGGAGGCTCATTTTGGTTCATTTTGGTTCATTTGGTTCATTTTGGTTGGGGAGGCTCATTTTGGTTGGTTCATTTTGGTTCGTTTTGGTTGGGGAGGCCCTCGGTCCAAAGTACATTCGGGAGGTTGGCATGTATCTTTTGAAGGGTGTGATCACTCTAAGGGGCCTTGTCAGGAAGTCGCGTGAGCTTTGGCTTCTCCGTTGCGCACGAACGAAGAAGCCGGCATTGTCAGACCAATGCAGTCCATTCAGGAGGTTTGCTGCTAGACTAAGAACTTGGGGCCCGTGCCTAGGCCTGCTGGCAAGGCTCAGGCAAACTATTCTGAAGGTGAGCGGTCTGCTATGAAGGGGGTTATGTCTGGTTGGTCACTGCAGATATGTAAGTCACGTCCCTGACTGACTAGGTCCATCAAAAGGACATCAAACTACCGTCTCCCAACCAGTTTTCAGAGCCCCCCAAAGTGTGCATGCGGGCATCTCTGAAGGAACATCATCCTCATGATCGATGAGATCCACACGCTGGTGGGCGCTGGAGGGGGTGGAGACGGCGGCTCCATGGATGCCGCCAACATCCTCAAGCCCGCGCTGGCACGAGGCAACATGCAGGTCATCGGAGCCTTGGTTTAACACCTGTTTTTGACCCACAGCCAAATTTACCAGCGGTCTTGCGGTTGCGTGTATTGGACCACTTTAGCTTGCAAGATGTTGAGGTGGAATCAGGGGCCTACTAGGCTGACCACCGACGGGTGACCGTTTGCTTGAAGCTTGAGGAGCCACCACCGTGGAAGAGTACCGCAAGTACGTGGAGAAAGACAAGGCGCCCAGATCGCTTTGGCCTTCTCCACAAACGGCGGTCTGCTGTGTGGGCCTGTCCAGGAGTCAGGCTTCGCAAATGCGTGAGGCTTATGGGGCCAAGCTAGTGGTTCCATGAAGGAAGGTCGGTCCACACTATGTTTTTGCAAGTTGGTGAGTACCGATTTGAGCCTGACCCAACGATTGGAAAGCGATGGGTGAATTGCCCCACAATGAAAGGCGCTGATGGTTTGGAGGCCTCTGACTTCCGTGGGCGAGCAATAGTGTGGACCGGGCCATGCGAATCCGAGCTCGGATTCGCACTTCTCTGAACGAGTTCCAGCCGCTACAAGGTCTTCCCCTGAATGGTCCGGCTTTGGCTCAGAGAAGCTGGCATAACGTCAAGATATTCCATTTGCCAGGATTCAAGCCACACGCAGAAGCTGAAGTTATGGCTGTTCATGTCAGAAGCGTTGGCTTCGAGGCATAAACTAGTTATTGGGATGGCCCTACTCCGTTATTAGGAAGGGTAAATTCCACAACCATGTTTCCGTCTGCCATGCATGTTGGCCGCAACAGTTGATCATCTCAAACCTCGGCAGTAGGAGCATCATTTGGCTCAACACAGATTCTACCTGAATCTTGGCGTTCATTCCAGCGCCAGGGCGGGCGATCGGCAGTTACGCTCCGGAAGCCTGCTCAAGGAGCCACACCCGTTCCCGTTCATGGAGGATGAATTTCTCCCCCTTTCTTCATTCAATCCAACTTCAACCAATGCAGCTTCACTCTTGTCCCTTGCTTCATATCCGGCTGACCAATGACACCCATCACATTCACTTCTCCCCAGGCCCAAAAGGCGCAGCCTGTGACTCAAGGCGCTGGAGCGCCGCTTCCAGCCCGTGTCGGTGCCGGAGCCCACCAATGAGGAGGCGGTGCAGATCCTGCGGGGCATCGCGCGGAAGTACGAGGCCACCTGCTTGAGCCGCTGGAAAAAGGAGGAAATTGGAGGGGAGGGAGAGGGGTTGATGTCAAGACTTGCGGCGGTTGCGATCACGACTTTGCGCCGGTAATGTGATCTTTGGGCTCATGTTGGTCCAAAGCCTTGTCCCAGTCAGCGCTAAATACCTGTGGAAGAGCAAGGGTGCGTTGAGTTCAGATGTCAGTTCTCGGCAGGATCTCGGTCAGCCAGCTTAATTTGAAGGCAAGCTCTTTTTGCTTCATGCCAAGTCGGCTAGTGCGGGACACGGCACCTGGTTTTTTTGGTTCTGGGACAGCGCAGGTGGGTTCAAGTGATACTTGTAGCATCAAGCAGGCATGAGCAAACTGTAGCATGTGGTTTTTGGCGCGTTTGCAAGCAGTCCGCTCCATCCATCCGACACCTATTTTGGGGCTTCCCTATTTTGACACATGCCCCTGTCAGGATTTGCAATGCTCGATCCAATTCGTCTAAGGGGCATGGAGGTCAAGTGATCGCATGGGCGGTGATGTTTGAAGTGAAGAAGGGGAGGGTTTTGTTGGCGAGGAAGGGCGCTAGGAATTGCCAGGGTTGTGAACCTTGTAGGTCCAGGCACGCGGGCGTGGGCTGGCCGCCATCCGGCAAAAACGGGCACTTGTGACTTCGTTTGTGGCTTCTGCTGGCTCTTTCTTATCAGTGCGCATGATCGCACCTTCGAGGCCTTGCAGATATGTATGCACATGCGTGCAGCGCAGGTACCTAGTGCACTGCATGCGCCGTCTCACCATAAAATTCCCTGAGCGGATCCGCTCCCTCGATCCGCCGGGAGGTTCGGGTCACACGTCCGCGCCAGGCCCACCATCGGATCCGCTACTCCGAGGAGTCCCTGGAGAGCTGCGTGAAGTTCGCGTCCCAATACATCCAGGACTCGACCTGCGGGGTGTTTGTGTTTATAAGCACCTGCTTTTGGGCATTGCTTTTGGGGCGTTGCATTTGGTAGGTTACCAAAAAGGGGCTGCAACAGTGAGGCGCTGGAAAATGTGAATGTCAATCGTCTTGCAATGTTTGGGGGCTCGCTCATATAAATTGGCAAATGCGCAGTATGACGTGCACGGGTGTGTTTCTGTGTCTGTTGAGCGCCCTCAAAGGGTGCAGGGTGCAAAACAGCTCATGCAGCGAGATGAGTCGAACCAGTCAGAGGGCCTTGTCACTTAGAAATGAGAGGTTGTCTCGCAGGAGTTGCATCCTCTACTTGTCTTTGGCTGGAGGGGTGTTTGGTTGCCTGTTTTTGTCTGCAGGAAGCGTAGGGAATTGCAAGTGTTTCATTGTTTATTCAGGATGGCTGGTCAGAAACGGATGATATAGTCAGTAGTTCCTTCAGGCGAACATAGTACAGCCAATCCCGCGCCATTGAGTGTTCTTTTTTGTACATGTTCCGGAGGTCGGTTTTCTGGTGCGGCAAGGTTCAACCGGCATTGGGGTCACAGGACCGTTACCTCCCAGACAAGGCTATTGACTTGCTGGACGAGACGGGCGCGCGCGTGCAGCTTAGGCAGGGCATACAGAGGCAGAAAACGGGCCACCAGGCGAAGGATCCCTCACAGGATCTCCGCCCCAAGTAGGTTTGAAGAACATGACTTGTAATCTGACCCCTCTTTCTGTCTTTGGCACGCTCTGGCAATTCACATGGGTGTTGCCTAACATGGGGAACCCCTAAAGATTCTTGGTTTCTTTTTGACCTGAGCCGAGCAAAAGAGGCCTGTCGGGAAAGCCGACAACTGAAAACCAATGTCCCTTTCCTGAAGGACATGGCCGTTGTTATCAAAGGAAGTTTAACAAGAACTTTCCGCAGTGCTGAAAGGAACATGTCTCTCTAAGAATGCATGCCCTCGTATGTGATTTCTAAGAACCGATGCCATGCACATGAAAAAGCCAGGGAAAGGCTAGAAAGCTCGAGAACTGGGGAATAGAAGCGGGCCGAAAACGTAGCCCTGTGCATGAGTTCGGCCCCTCCGTGCGCAAACCACCTCGTTCGCGATGCCTGACGGAGGCGGGCTTGGAGCGGGTTCGAAGCCGGAAGCGGGTAATGGAATAGCGTTGGGAGGCAGTGAGCAGATGGCGCTTGATTTTGCCCGACACCGTTCGAAAGAAGCTCCGAGTCGCCAACTTAGGCACTTCTTTGTTTGGTACCTCAGCCGGCTGACGGTCGCGATGGTCTGCAATGCACAGACCGTTGCCACGGACGTGCGTTTTTTTTTTGACTTCCGTTTGCGTTTCAGGCGCGGCGCTGTCGGCAAGGTTAGGTATAGATTTCGTGACAGGTGTGAATATTTCAGTTGTCACATTGGGTAGACGACCCAGGCTGGCCACCTAGGCCCAAGAGTTAGAGAGAGCGAATGAGTTGTGCGGCATCAACAAAGCCCAAGATTGTGGGCATAGTTGAGAAGTTCCTCGACCACACAAGGTGGTGACCATGGTCAGGAGCCGGGGTCGAGCTTGGGTGATGCGGGCGGAGGTGGGCGATTGTGAGCCTCGACGGAGTGATCAGAAAGACCCCTGGCAAGCTGGAGATGGAGTGGGGGCGACCCTTCGGTCGACTAAACTAACCATGCAGGGGGATGGCAGCTACAATGGCTCTGACAGCCAGATTGCGCCACATGATCCGATGAGTGTGTGGGGTGATTGGGAGTGGTACTCGGCTCGTGATGAAACGGAGTACCAGCAGAAGTGCCACGCGAACAAACACTCGTGGAAGACGGGCTGTTGGACAGATGGTCAGACGAGGCGTTTCGGACTGTGAGCTGAACTTGTTGGTTGCCTCGCAGTCTGGAGTCTGGCAAGGCTCCCTGGCTGCTGGAAGAGCAGAAGAAACTCCGTAACACTTTGGGAATCGAAAGGACAAGCCCACGGAACGCTTGAGCGTGCCAACCCTCCATGGAAAGCACTAGGTTGCCCCTGGAACAACGGGCGCTTGCCTTGAGTACCTGGGCGGCTGGGCATGGAGCTTTGCGGGGGAGCTGAACTTGGACCGCTTGGCAACGCTTGAGGGCGTTCCAGGAGTGGATCCGGATGGAGCTGACCAAGGTTGGCGCGCGTGATGACAGGAAGGCAAGCGAAACCCGGAGCACACCGTGAGGGATTAATGGCCCGAGCCCTGGACGAGCTACGGTTCCGAGCCAAACCGCTGCGCGAGAAGTGATGATGGTGAAGCGGCAGCGTTGATCAGTCCAAGGACAAGGCGCTGGAGAAGGAGATCTCCTGGGAAAGGATCTCGGACGATGAGAAGCCCTTGTACCAGGAGGCGGAAGGAGCGCTTGAGGTTCAACTTTGTGATCCGGACATTGGCCAGGTGGAGATGCAGTGTGACGTGCTGACGTCTACGAGAACGAGTCTCATGCTCAGTTTGCAGAAGGCGCTCAACGAGGGCTAAGGAGTCTTTACCGCTGACGCTGCATTCTTGAATGCGGTGCTGGCGGGCAGGGACCTCTACTTCCGATAGCTGAAGAGGGGCACGCCAGGACTGGAGCCGTGTCCCTGCTTTGACTCCCTACAAGTCCTCGTTTTTTGTGGCAGAAGCTGGAGCTCAGGAACACCTCGAGCTAAGAGCGTTGATGCTGTCGCACATGGACGACCTGCTCATCGCGGCGTGGAGGGAGACCAGCGAGGATCGACGAGTGAAACTTCGGGGACTTCGACTATGTGCAAAGCAACTATGCGGTGGACGAGGAGAATGGCACGATCACGATCTCCCAGAGGGACCATGTGGACGGCGTGGACGGCCGCCTCCAGAAGCCTGACCTGCAGATGGTGGCGGAGGCGCAAAGGCGCCAGAACGCCCCCAACATCAAGCACTTGAGGGAGATCAATGCTCCCGGCAGCAACGTGGAGTTGGAGGGCGGCTCGGGGTCATAGCGTAGATGGACGTCCACCTCATGTTAAACTGCAGGTCGCATCCACCGTGCCGGGGCTCCAAACCTTCGGCGCTTGGCTATAGACTTGGCCGGACGTCGCCAATGCCCCGACCAGTCCAATGAAGGTGCCGCTCCACTGGGTGCCCACGGAGTGGCAGAGGAGCAATGTCTTGACAAGAGGATGTGCCCTTGCAAGTGGTGGAACCTCATGGCGGACTGCGAGTATTCAGGTCTCCTGAAAGTTTAACCAGGGCTGAGATCGCGCCAGGCCAATGCATAACTGGCTCTATTTTGGAGCTGTGTGAGTATTTCAGTTGTCACATTGGGTCAACAAGCCTGACAGGCCCAAGAGTTAGAGCGAATGAGGGAAAAGGCAATTCCTGGCATCAAGAATAGGCGCGCTTTTGCAGGCGTGGCGCTCTGGCAAGGCTGGGTAGATTTATCAATTGGTAGAGTCGACAGACAGACAGACATATAGGTAGATAGATAGATAGATAATTACATAGATAAGATTATAGATACAGTAGATAGGCAGGTAGGTGGTAGGTAGGCAGGTAGAGACAGAAAAATAGATGGATTAGATAGATCGAGAAACAGATACAGAAAGAAAGAAACCAAAAGTAATGAAGGCAAGAAAACAAAAGAAACCAATTAAGAAAGACATGAGGGTGGAAGAAAAGCGGAAATACATGCAGACATAAAGGAGGAAATGAGGACATAATGAGGGAAATAATGAAAGGCAAAAAGCAAGAAGGGCAGAAAGAAGGAAACGAAAGAAAGAAAGAAAGAAGTAGGGCGGAACACAAGGAAGGCACAAAAGGAAGGCACAAAAGGAAGGGTCCAAGGAGAGAAGGTAGGAAAGAAAGAAATCATGACAGACAGAAAGCAAACATTAATAAGGAAAGGACAACAAAGAACGAAAACAACGGAAACAAGCACAGACAGGAAGGAACTAAGGAAGAGAATAAATAATGAAATCTGACAAAGAGAAAGAAGATGGAAAGAAGAACCAGTAAAAGATAAGGAGAAGAGAAAGCAGGAAGAAGCAAGAAGAGAACAAGACGAGAGAGAAGGAACAAGAGAAAGAAGAGGAGAACCAAGAAGAACCAAGAAGAACCAAGAAGAGAAAAGTACAGAAAGCCGCCACCTGCACCACAACATGTACATCTTTTGTCTCTTGTCCCAACTGCTTTTGGGCCCCTCCGCCATGGCTCTCCCCCATGGCTTCGCCGCGTAGGCAGCTGGCGGCGATCCCAGAGGAGGCCTTCGAGGTGCGCGGCGAGCTGCGGGACGTGGAGGCGGAGAAGGAGGAGGCCGTGCGGCTCCAGGACGGGGCCGCCACGGGCCGCGGAAACGGAGCTGAAACAGCGGGTTTTAGGGCCACGGGGGTGGTGAACCCGTTGGGTTGTAGGGGGATCCCTTTGCGGATCAAACTTGGGGAGAGGGAGGGCTTAGAGGAGGTCGTCCCCCTCAAGCTGCCTCGTCTCCAATCTTGATCAAGCCCTGGTTAGCCAGTTGACTCATGGAGATCAACTTGGGGGGGAGGAGGGCTTAGAGGAGGTCGTCCCCCGGAAGCCCATGCTTTGTTTCGAATTTTGTTTTCGCCCAAGCGTCTTTTTGTCAAACTTGGGCCGGTTGGCATGGTCTTCAAATTCCCCTGTGCAGGCCAGCTTAAATGCAACATAGTGAGTACACTCGGTTAGGCGCACGAAGTATTGAACTACCATAATCCGTGTTTTTTTTTTCTGAGCTTCCACCATGGTATGCAAATATTTGCCATACGGGCATTGCGTGTCCATCATGAGTTTGGTTTCCCTGGGCACCCAAATTGGTGCCGGTTCCCTTCTGGATGGCAGCTTCCAAATCATCCAGCGGGGCCCCATTTACTGACCGCAATTTTGCAGCCTCCCCCAACTTCACAAGTCTCCAAATGCGAAGCGTATACATAGGTGTGTGTGTGGGTTTCGCACATATATATATATATATATATTCGATATAAGTTATATATATATATATATAACTTTCATTCATAATTTCCCACAGGGGATATCGGGCCTAACCCAAGGTTAGTGAACTGGCGCGGCGCAGCCCAAGAGAGCGAGTGATTCTGGCAGGGGCAACGTCCTTCTTTCGGCCCTTTGGGTCATCCCAAGCTCTTCCAGCTTTGGGGTTTCAACAGGTTGGAGTCCAGGAGATTTCTCAACTCGCCCCCAGGATTTCAAGAGAGCGGCCGAGCTGAAGAACAAGGCCAGGGGGGGGGGGAGGGGGCGGGCAGTAGGGTCGGGGAGCCACACAAAACCCGAGCTGCACGCAAACCCGAGCTGCACGCAGTTTAGCCAATCCTGCCAGGAAGATGAGCTGAACTGCAGGCTGTACCAGGTCATGAAGCACAGTGGCGAGGACCTTCCTTTTTCCCAGTTGGTTTGACGGGGCCAACTCGCCGGAGCATAACCATCTTGGAAACCAGCAAATGTCAGAGGTGCCACAAGGCTTGTGGTTGGGGCACTTTGGACATCTTGGCTCGCCTATCTTGGCTTGTGGATTAGGGGCTTCTCAGGAGCGGGAGGCACCTCCCGTGGCTGAGGAGGAGGGAAAGGAGAAGGAGGCCAAGGAGGAGGCGGTAGTTTGGGGGTTGCTGTCGGCAGTGGGGGGGCTGGGAGGCTTGGTAGGCAATTGTTTGTATGTTTTTATATGTGGAGGATACTCGCACTTTCGTTGGTTGCTGAACAACATGATGGTAGAACAAGAGGGGGGCCCCAACCAAGGGCTCGAATGCAGCTGGGGATGCATCGAGAGATCTCCAGCCCTGGTGTCTGACAGGGCGCGGCCGATTTCAAGGGCAAACCCATTGGGTTATTACCACAAATTAACAGGCCGTTGTCCGGAGCACCGAGGAAAGACAAGCCAGTGACGATACCTTCAACGAAAACTGCAAATGCATTTGAAGTTCCCAAATGCAATTCCGATGCCTGGATCGAATAGCAGTAAATTACGTCATGATACTTGAGAGAATTCGGATGATGTGACAAAACTTCAAAACTGGCTCCTTGCGCTGGCGCGGCCAATTGCAACCCTGGACTTGGGTCTAACGCCAGCTACTCTCAATATTTTTCCGCTTTGCAGAGGATCTGGACTCACCAGGTGCAGCGAGCTGAAACGAACAGTGAAAGTTGTAGGTTGGTGTTCGTGGCTTCTGGGGGCCCTGCTCAAGCCTGCCCTGTGGTCCACACCCAGCTTGTCAGCGGCCTGACTCAAGTTGTCCCGGCTGGCTCCGCATGAAGAAAAGTGAAGGCTTCAATGTTTCAGAGCAAAATGAAAGGCCTGGTTGGACCGTGCTTGGCAGTAACTTCCATTGGAGGTCATTCTTGAGACATCCAGCTCGCACTCTTTCGCAATCTTGCCACCAATGTTGACTAACAGAGCATTCGGAACTGTCACGCTAGCTTCAACGCATTCCTAAATATGAAGACAGAGAACTGGGTGGGTGGGTGGGTGGGTGAGTCTACCACTCATTTTTTTTGGCTCCAACCCCATGCTTCTACCCACATCAATCCATCCAAGCTGTTGCATGACCAGGTGGAGCTGCCGCCCCTGAACGCGGAGGATAAGGAGGCCAGGGACACACACACACACTTATCTCGAGAGGCTTCACTAGCCGAGATGCAGAACGCAGTCAGTAAAAATGCTTGAATGCAAATGCAAATCAACAGGTCACAACATCGACACCGAACAGGAAGCAACAGCGACAAACAGAAACCGCAAAAAGAATCAGGAAAGAGGGTCAGGAAATAGGCAGGTACGCCGGATTGATCAGATCCGGTATCCACCGAAATGCCGTAGCTTCATTGGACTGGATAGGCAAATCGGCTCCAGTCCCCCTGCAATGTGGAATTTCCGTCCGTGCTCCAGGACGCTTCACACACACGGAGCCCCAACTGGGGCGACATCACTTGTGCAAGGCCCATTGAGTCTTGCAAGCATCAATTGTGCGAGAAAGTCTTGTGGCGATGACTGACCACACATACTTGGCTTTGGAATTGGTCTTAAGGGAACGGAGGAGTTCAATCTCTCCCTCAGTCCAAGGCTGCGAGGCTTCAGGTTCGGCCTCAGTAGAGGCATCAGTCCTGGTCGATGTGGTAGCTTCGCTTGGTCCACGAGCAGGTTTTGGATGCCGTAGATCGTGAGGAGGCCAAATCACGTGCGCGGCGAGCTCGTTTTTCGCCGGGAGAAGACGGAGGAGGGGTGGGCGGAGCCCAATGATCAGGGAATTGTTCGTCATGATCAGTGGGAAGGTGTTCATCTGGAGCATCAGGAGGTGGCTCAAAGAGGTCCTCAATGGCAGGGGTTGAGCGTGGCCTCCGGTGCCAAATCAGGTTCGGCAGGCGGACTCTCAGGGAACTCGCGGATGGTGGCGATGCCTTGTTGGGCAATGCCAAGGATGAGTTCGAAGTCTTGGAGCAGCTGGCGTGCTGTGTTGGTATCCATGCTCGTAACGGATTTTGGTCAAACAGTCAAACAGCTGCGGCGCGAAAATCAGGTCAAATCTGTCAGGATGCAAAGGCAGAGAAGAAAACCAGTGTGGTTCCGCAAAGGACGGTTTTTCTTCTCTTTGTAAGGTGAAACCGTGTTGGAGGTGCAACCTCTTCAACATTGCAAGACCCTGACCTCGCTGAAACTCAGGAAAGGAAACTCGGTTGATCAGCGTGCGTCCGGAATAACATCCAGATTCCTTATGCATCAGTGGTGCGGCTGACTTGACGGAGAGCATGTTGTGCTTCTCATGCGAGGGGATGAAGGAGATGGTGCTGCTTGTGAGGTTCAGTCGGAACCCCAAGAAGTCCAGGGCGGCTTCTGTGTCCAGGAAGATGTCTCCTCCATAGAAGTGTTCGTCGCACAGTATGTTGGCTGCCGGAGTCGAGAGCCACCTGGGGGTTGCGATCACGAGTCTGTTGTCCACGTAGCGGAGTAGGAGAGTATCTTCAACGGAGCGAAGTCCCGATGTGATGTGAGTGTTGGTCCAACATTGTTCGGCGACCGCGATCACCATCAAACAGAGAGCTGGGGACGCGGGGGATCCCATCGGTGCCCCACGTGTTTGCCTGAATGAACGAAGGCCGACAGAGAAGATCTGCATGTCAAGGGTGGCCTGAATGATCTCGGGGATGTCGTCGAGCCACAGGGTGCGTTGTGTGGGTTTGTGTCGGCGACGGCGTCCGTTGTAGACGCGGGTGATGGCAGAGGTGTCAAGTGTGTCCACTGTGAGGTGTGTGGTAGAGGAGTGTGGTTGTCGTTGTCGGTACCAGGTTAGCAGTAGTCGCCAGGCGAGGAAGGGTGCAAGCATCGGTCTGGAGGGGCCAGGTGGAATGAGGCCCCGGAATTGTAAACTGGATCGAATGGCGGAAAGGCATGCCTGGTGGTGTGGTTCAGGCAGGTGTGTGGCTATGCGATGAAGGACATAGAGAGCGGCGGGTGGGAAGTCTCTGCTCCGTATGTAACGGATGGCATCAAATCGTCGTAGAGTGTTGCTGCCAAGATCGCCCAAAAATCGCCACAAATCCAGGCGGTTGTCCACGCGTTTGGCCAGGAAGGCCTGTTGTAGGGCGATGGGTAGTCGTAGTCGGCGGCGTTTTCGCCAGATGGTGGCGAAGCCCATGTGCCGGGATTGGGAGAAGTCCAATTGGCGTATGAAGCCCGTGCGTGGCCGGAAATGTTTCTCGATGAAGCCAAAATTGAGAGACGGTTGCAGTTCCTGGATGTAGAACTGTTCAGTGGCAAATAGGTCCGTTGCCGGAACGACAGTGTGAATGGGCACCGAGGTGTAGTGGTGGAAAAAGTCAAAATGTGCCCACCACCGGACTGCCAGTTCGGCATTGACCAGATGATGTCGCTGAACTTGGAGTAGTTTGCGAAGTTGGCTGCGGCCCCGTGCCATGAGGGAGGCGCGAGTGGCTCCGAGGTAGAAAAAGGCCTGCCACTTTGGATGGCTGGTGAATCTCAGATAAACCGCTGAAGGGACAAGCTGAGAAGAGAAATCGGAAGCAGGGTTGTCCAGGCCAAGTCGAGTAAGCAGGGCTTTCAGTCTGCCGGAACCACAGGAGAGATGGCAGACGTCAAGTAGCTGAAGCTGTGCGAGTAGCCAGGAGCAAGAATGACGTGCGGTGACGTCATCGGTTGGGAAGAACCGAAGAGTGAAACGGAGGACAGTGAGAAGTTGGCAGCAGTGGTGTTGCCAAAATTTGTGCTGCCTGGCTGTGCGTCGTTGTCGGTGTGCTGTTGAGAGTCACTGGTAGAAGTGACTCGCAGCGGCCAGGATGCGGCCCAAGGCCGATGACCCCAGTTTTGATAGGGTTCGCACCGGGATGCCCCATAGCACAGCGGCTCGTTCGAGTTGGGCTCTGGTGTCGGAGTCCAGTGTGGTTGCCCATTTTGCGCAGTCGTTGGACCAGCTTTTTAGGACTTGCTTGCTCTCTTTGCTGGTTTTCTGAGAGGTGATCCATCGCTGGACTTTGGTGTCGGAAATGTCGGGTGGGAAGTTGCTGGTGAGCCATTGGCAAACGTGGGGAGGTGGTTGGAGCAAGTCGCGGGGCTCCTTCCAAGTGGGTGGGGAGGGGAGGGGGGGAGGGGTCGGGGTGCCGCCGGGAGGGGGGGGGAGAGAGCCGCCAAAGGAGGGTGGACGAGGGCCGGGGTGTGGTGGGTTGGCCGTAGGTCTGACAGGGAGTCGGATGTGTAGCTGGCGGTGCCGATGCCGTGGAAGAGCATCCGTAGGAAGGCCCGGACAGGGCCCCGCACGGGTTCCCGGCCATGTTGTTGCCGTACACGATGCCATGATGATGGGATGCCGTGGGCGAAGGCTGCGGTGGTAAGTTTTGCCTTTGGAGCGCCGTAACCAAACCTCGAGGGGGTTGGAAAGCCATGAGAAAACACGGGGGAAAAGGAAATGTTCGAACCACAAGCTGGTGAGCGGAATCAAGCGGGTAAGGTCACAAGGTGAGAGAACGGTCGCGGAAAGGCAGAACAGCAAAGCAAAGAAAAAAGGCGATCAAACAGTGCACCAATTCTTTTCCTGGTTGGGTGGAAGATGGTACACTTGCGCCCCGCTAAGCCGGGCGCTGCAGCGCGATGCCTCTCAGCATCGCAAACTTGGAGTGAAGGCACCACTTTTTGCCTCGGCGGCATGCGAAGTGGCGCCGCACGTTGTGTTGATCCTCGTGGCTTCCCCCGGATTCGAGGATTTTGTGCTGATTGATGGAGCGTAGTTCCCCAAAAGCGATGGCGCCGAGTTGAGACTTTCCGATTGTAAAGTTCTGCAAGAGCTGGCCGAGCGTGTCGGGCGTGCATGCCGTGGGGGTGGCCTGAGCGTAGCATCCAAAGCTCGGGTAGTCATGGTTCTCGGGCCTCCAAGCAGCGGGTCGGATCATGTTCTCATGGCACATGCGGCGCACTCGATCCGGGGTGGTGCCGTGCACATACATGACAGCGTGATGGGAGGCCGTGCCGGATCCAGCTTCCGGGTCTCCGCCAGCAACTGGCCAAGGATGAGGTCGGGGAAACCAAGTGGTTGCGAACACCATGCCGTGTGATTCCCGTCCCAAGAGGTGGTAGAAGCTGGGATCGAACGGTATGGGATCATCCGTGTCCATGGTTCGCAGTTCCCAGCATTCCGCGAGGAGATCGGCATGTGAAGGTGGCAAAGCAGGGTCCAGGTCCATCAAAATGGCCTTAGTCTGTTCCACCCTGGAGATGTCCAAGGCTGGAAGCGGGTCCAGCTCCCCCAACTCCCTAGGCGTGGGAACTCGCAGCGGGTCAGTCTTGGCCGTGTCCATGACGTTTCTCCATAGATCAAGCCACCGGTTGTCGGAAGTGGTGGTGGCATTGATGTCCGCCTCCGATGGAGGGGGATCCAAATCACCGGTGTTGTCGAAGGGGGGTTGGGGAGGGTGAGGAGTAGCCGGCGTGGGTCGGGGAGGGGGAGGGGGAGTGGAAGTGAAGGCCGCCGCAGGTGCTGGGTGAGGGGGCAAGCTAGTGTTGTGGTGGCCGGTGCGGGAAGTGGGGTGGGGTTGCTGCCCATGGTGCTGCAGTGACCAGGACGATCGTTTGTCCTGGTTGTTTCGGTGGCCGGTGTGGCTGGCGCCATGGTGGTGCATGTCCCAGCGGTTTTTGTTCTGTGGTGGGTATCCCCACGATTGGTTCCGCCAGTGTGAGGAGGACCATTGAGACTTGTTGGAATCCTTCCCGGAAGTGCGCCAGGAGGTGGAATCATGAGTAGTGTGAGTGGGTCGGTGCGAAGTCGTGGCTCTGGGTGCAGGGGAGTGTCGATGGTGGGACCTGTGTCGGGGGGAGCGGGAGCGGAGGGAGACAGTGGAGTGGTGTGCACGTCGGGAGTGGTGGAAGTGTCGGGAAAGGGAACGTGACCTGCTGTAGCTGCGGGATCGTCGGGTGTCGTGTCGTCGGTGCGACTTGTTGTGCCTGCGATGGTGGCTGGTGTGGGAGTGGGAGTGTCGGTGCTGTCTGTGGCGGGAACGGGATCTGCGAGAGTGGGGATGGTGCCGAGTGTCCGGGGGAGGGTGGTTGGTTGAGGAGGTAGCGGCAGGAGCCGCAGCGGCAGCTTCGGGCGCGCGCGCCGGCTGAGGCTCGGGCAGTGAAGATGGCATGCTGCTCTGAGTCATGAAAGGCATGATGGTGCCAGGTGCCAAGTTGCCGTAATTGGGAGGGCCACCGTAGGGCATCATGGCCATCGGGTTGCCAAAGTTCGAGAGGCCGCCGTAGGGCATCATGGGGAAAGGTGTGAAGGATGCCGTCTGCGAGTTGGGTGACGGTACAAGGTTCATGGGCTGCGTCATCTGGGATGACAGCTGCAAGTTCGGTCCACAATTGCCTGGTGAGCCGGACGCGGTGCCGGTCGCAATGCTGTGCAGGAGCGAATGCATCATGTCATAGAGCTGGTGTCCAGCCATTTCGCAAGGGAGAGAGAAGGTTGGAAAGGGGTGAAACAAAACCACAACTGCGGCAAAAATGCGTCAAGCCGACACAACACCGAACCCCACAACCGCGAACACAAACCACACAGAGGGAATTCCACCAGGGGACCGCCAAAAACCCCGCGGCAACGGCAAAAAATTTTCAAAGACGACAAACCCGAGCACACAAAACCAAGCAGAGGGAATTCCACCAGGGGACCGCAAGAAACCCCGCGGCAACAGCAAAAGAATTTCGAGGGACGCAAATGGTGCAAATGCATGCGAGCAAAAATGCGTCAATGGTGCAAATGCATACGAGCACAAAGGGGTTCTCAGAGGTGCCTGTCAAGTGGCCTCATGAAAGTGCCTCATGTGGCTATGCCGATGAATCTGAACTGAACTCATGAATCTGAACTGAACTCATCCGAGACGAAAGCTTCCATAAACGCCACGAATTGCAGAGTTGGTGTATGACCAACTCGTCACTGGCGCATGAAGCTTAGGAGCCTGAAACCTCGTGGGTGCAGCCTTGCTTCAAAGGCAGGCAGTGCAGGCAGTGCAGGCGCATGAAACCAGCAGAGCACCATTTGGGTGCGGAATACCTTAAGACCTCAAGCTGCAGCCTTGATCGTGGTCAAACGCGCTGAACTGAACTGCAGCTTGAACTTGAACACTTGAACGGTCTTCCCCTCGCAGGGGGCTCCCGCATATGGCGAGTCCAGCCCACAGCGCCATGTCGGACAGGCCGTGGGTAAACACACTTATCTCGAGAGGCTTCACTAGCCGAGATGCAAAACGCAGTCAGTAAAAATGCTTGAATGCAAATGCAAATCAACAGGTCACAACATCGACACCGAACAGGAAGCAACAGCGACAAACAGAAACCGCAAAAAGAATCAGGAAAGAGGGTCAGGAAATAGGCAGGTACGCCGGATTGATCAGATCCGGTATCCACCGAAATGCCGTAGCTTCATTGGACTGGATAGGCAAATCGGCTCCAGTCCCCCTGCAATGTGGAATTTCCGTCCGTGCTCCAGGACGCTTCACACACACACACACACACACACACACACACACACACACACACACACACACACACACACACACACACACACACACACACACACACACACACACACACACACACACACACACACACACACACACACACACACACACACACACACACACACACACACACACACACACACACACACACACACACACACACACACACACACACACACACACACACACACACACAACACACACACACACACACACACACACACACACACACACACACACACACACACACACACACACACACACACACACACACACACACACACACACACACACACACACACACACTCACACACACACACACACACACACACACACACACACACACACACACACACACACACACACACACACACACACACACACACACACACACACACACACACACACACACACACACACACACACACACACACACACACACACACACACACACACACACACACACACACACACACACACACACACACACACACACACACACACACACACACACACACACACACACACACACACACACACACACACACACACACACACACACACACACACACACACACACACACACACACACACACACACACACACACACACACACACACACACACACACACACACACACACACACACACACACACACACACACACACACACACACACACACACACACACACACACACACACACACATATATATATATATACACATATGTATATGTATAGAGATGTGTACGTATATATACATATATGCACACATTTTTGTTCTTCCCGTTTTGACTATGGGCCAGAATGATTCGAGCTCTTTGTTTTGGTTGGGGGAAACAGCTGAGGTAGACGCTAGGCAAAAAGTGAAGACGTGGAGGCCAGCAAGATCCCCACTTGCTTCTGTGGTACCTTCTGCCAGGTCCCTTCGCTTTTGCGTGGGAATTGCAATTTTCTTGGGGGCACAGCCAATCCTCGAGCCGATTCCGCGACCGCCCCCATTTCTTGATTTATCCCAAGCTCATGCGACTATACACGAGCAATCTACAATATGATTTCTCATTTGGTTGGCTTTGACTGCATGCGGCCACGACATACTACCATGCCAGAAGGTCGGAAACTAGTCATTGTATGCGGCTATTCTCTATTTCGGTCCCCCCCCCCCATGCACACTTTCTCTGATTCCAGCCGGTTTGTTGTGTGGTCCTTTGTTGATCCTGCTCTCCATGAGAGGCCTTTTGTGGGACACTGCCTAGTTGAGTTCCTCATATCTTCCTGGCTTTCAGGGCCTGGTGCCCTTGAGCGGCGTTTTTTGTTTTAAGAGCAGGCGGCCCTGTCGAAGCCCATTGTCACCGAAAACGACGTGGCGTCGGTGGTTTCTGCTTGGACCAAGGTGCCGGCCTCTTGGCAGAGAGCTGTGGCCAAATTCGCCCAAGTTTCTTACAGTTTCCAGGTACTGGCAAATCGTTGCGAGCTCCCTCGCTTTTAAACGAGTGCTTGTTTGTGATGCCCGTGCTCGGCTGTTCGAAGCCAGCATGCCCGGTCACGCCCTGTTTGCCGTCTTCGATCCTCTTGTGGGTACGGCCCATTGGCTTGATGCCAAAGAGGGCGTGGTGCTGGATTAGCTATACGAGAAGTTCGCAAGCACTGAGTGCTTCCGCAGCGCTGTACAGTACAAATCGCAGGGCGGGTTGTGCGATTGTTGGCAGATCTGTGAAACAGTTAATCCACATGGCATCCCAAATTGTTTGTTTGAGCTTGCTAGGGGGCAAAATTAGGGACCCCAAAAATCACTGGTTACTTAGTTTACTTTTGGTCTCCCGCAAGCATTTTGGAGTTCCCACCGAGATGACAAAGCTGAAGCCCAGAAAAAAGCCTTCAGGTCCCGCCCCAAAAAGGTTCCATTCTGCTTTCCAAAACGGCAACGCTTCCGCCTCAAAGTTCTAACCAAAAGGGCGCCGCACGGGGTACTTTGGGTTTGTCTGAAAGTTCGGGGACCGCAACAACCTGATGTGTGTTTTCCTTGTCCCTTAAAGCCAAGCAACAGCTTTTGGCTTCCCTTGTGGCCGGAAGGCGGAAGACCCGACCGCGTTTCGGTCGGCTTCACCGGGGCCAATGGCTCGGTCTCAGGTCGAGAAGGTCTCCGCGGACGAGTCCGTGCGCCTGGTGCATCTGGAGGACACGCTGCACAACCGCGTCATCGGCCAGGACGGCCGAGGGGCCGAGGGGCCGAGGGGCCGAGGGCGGGGAGCCGGCGGACGGGCCCGGGGCCTTTCTTTGGGAGGAGAAAGCTGGGTTTGAATACTTTGTGATACTTTGTGGTCGTCTTTGCAGTTGGCCAGGGGTATCCTGGATATTTTGTGGTCGTCTTTCGCATGCAGTTGGCCAGGGTTATCCCGGACACTGGAGATGAGGCAGCTCACCGTCCCAGGGCTTTGTACTTACGGTTGCGTATGAGGAAAGGCCCCCTTCTCTTGTGGCATGGAAGTTCCCAGCTCCTCCTGGCACTAAGCTTAGCTCCCAGGCCTGAGCAGCAATAGAAATTGCAAGGCAACAATTCTCATAAAACTGCTGCACCAGCAGGAAGAAACAAAGAGTGCCTGCGGTCTTGTAGACTCAACCACTACTGCAAAAAGCCATTGCCCTAAACATCCCTAAACAGGCAGGTTGCAAAGTAGATGCCGTGTCGCTCCCTCCCCCCCCTCCCCTCCCTACCCTTGCTTGTCCCCCCCACCTGGAGGGCCTGTTTGTTCGCGCCTCAGGAGGAGGCTGTGACGGCCATCGCGAAGGCGGTGCGCCGCGCAAGGGCAGGCCTGCAGAACCCCAAGAGGCCCATCGCTTCCTTCATCTTCTGCGGGCCCACAGGCGCGACTTCGCGTTGGGCAAGCAACACTTCGGGGGGAAAACGCGGCGATTCCACCCATGAAGGTGTTTCAGGGGGAAAACGAGTTTCCGGTTTTGGACTTGTGATGACGGGAGTCGGAGGCCGGTCAAAGCTCCCAACAATGTTCGGGCAAATCATAGCGACCTCACAAGCGCTTTCGAACAGATCCATGACTAAGGCCTTTGCCTTGACGGACCCTTGATTTTGTTTGGCGACTTGTTAGAGTTTGCGAGATTCGTAATGGCTTCAATGCCTGTGCTTGCTGAGGTGTTGGCAAGACAGAGCTGTGCAAGGCTCTGTCGGAGGCGTACTTTGGCATGGAGGATGCTTGGCTTGTTTTGACCACAGCACCCTTACAGGGTTGTTCAAACTCAATCCTTAATCCTTTTGCAGATGGTAGTGGTTTGTCTTGTTGTAGCAGTGTCCCACGTTTAGGATTCGGGCCCCGCTTCTTTTGCTTTCTAACTTTGGATCGTAGTGTTTGCCCTGTTCCTTTTTGATCATCGTTTTTACTTGTCCATCCTATGGTTGTCAAGGGCCCTCCAATAGGGGATGCCCAACAGGGGCTAATAGCGACTAGGCTAACAGGGTTCCTTGTCTTTTCTTGGTCTCCACTCTTTGGGGGTTTTTGGGGGGTCCCCTCTTTGGGGGGGGCCCTGACAACCGTGATATGCCAATAGGGTTCCTTTTTTGGGGGTCATTTCTTTTGGGGGGCCGTGGGATGCCAGGGGCCCTGAGTCGAACGCAAGGATGCCATGATCCGCTTGGACATGAGCGAGTACATGGAGAAGCACACCGTGGCCAAGCTGATTGGCAGCCCGCCCGGTTACGTGGGCTACGATGAGGAGAGCCAGCTGACGGATCCCGCGCCGCGGCGGAATCCTCTGGGAAAAAAGCCCACGGTCGGTGTGCGTGGCCCCCGTTTTCCTGTGTGTGCTTTTTGTGCGTGTGCGGGTGCGTGTGCGTGTGCGGGTGGTTTTCTCGTGCGGGTGGTTGTTGAAGCATCCTTTGGGCCATGCTCGAAGTTGCAGGCTGGAATGAGTCAAGGAAGTGTCACACGGACTTTAAAAGAATGCGACACACTTGTTCTGGGCCCCCACTCGGGGTGGACTAGCCTTGCAACGGAGTAGATTCAGGGGCACACGCTTGGTGTTTTTGGGAGGAATGTTAGCGTCCACTCTGACTGCGTGCATCCTGAGCGACGGGGCTTGGGGTGGGGTGGGCTTGAGGGGGATGTTATTTGTTCAGCGCTGAGAGGTTGTTGGCGTTCGGTTCCGGTGTTAACATCTTCTGCCACTGCCCCAAGGTCAGCATTCGATCTGTAAATGCTGGAAAAACGACGCCCCCCCCCCCCCCCCCCCTGCCTGCGCGGTTGCTTCTTCCCATTCCCCCGCCCCCCCCCCCCCCTCCTGTCAAAAACATGTCACCTTGCCAATGCTTCGTTTGCTTGCTGTGATGGCCCAATAGCATGTTGAGGACAGTCTATATATAATATTCAATGTGCCCTTTGGCTAGGATCCTCTCAATTTGGCCATGGACACCGGACCCCACTCCCAACACACAAGGAGAGCACGCCCAAGGAGAGCTGTTCGATTTCAGCATGATACTTGTGCTCCGTTGAAATCGGACAGATCCCCCCATTCTCAGTGTTGGAATTGTCTGTGGGCTTCCACTTCCAAGTTTTCCGAACCGCCCCGCGCTAGTAGCTTCCTGTGCCTTCCGCCCTCTGCTGCCTTTTGCTGTGATTCTGCGAAAGGTTTCACAACCGGCCACGCAACCCCGAAAAACCGAGGTTGAAGCAAGCCCTGGAAAAAATATGGAAAGTGTTTCGCTATGTTTCGCTTTGGTGTTTGGTGCAGTGGGTATGTTTGTGGGGGGAGGGGAAGGGGGGTAGTGAAAGCCCCAAGCAAAGGAGCAACAAACAAGGCGAAGCGGGGGGGGGGGGGGGGGGTTGGGGGGGGGGGAGGCCACCACCACTTGGCCGTGGGTCAACACCAATGGTACCATTTTGGGGTAGGTGCACCACCCATTTTAGTTTATTTTAGTTGGGATTGGGATGTTCGCTGGGGGGTACGGGGTTTTGAAAAACCCATAGCCACTTGCTTCCGAGGTGCGGCGGAAGCCGTACAGCCTGGTCTTGTTCGACGAGGTGGAGAAAGCGCACCCCGACGTCTTCAACCTCATGCTGCAGGTCCTGGAGGATGGGCACCTCACGGACTCCAAGGGCCGCCTTGCGCCGCGGCGTTCGGCCAAAGGTCCAAGGGAAACGCCCGAACTTCATTGCCCCCCCCCCCCCCTGCACCAAAGTGCGCAGAAGCACCCGCGCCAGCCAGCCCAAATGCCCTTCGTAACGAAGGGCCCAAATGCCCTTCGTAACGACGGCTTGCTTTGTTTGGTGGGGTCTGCTCGCAAAAACTGGAGACTTCTATTCGACCCGCCACGCTTGGGTACCGGAAACACAGCGGGTGGGGTCAGCATGGCAGCACCCGTAGATGTTGGCTACTTTGCGCTATTGGAGGCGTCCCCGGCTTTAAGTCCGGTCGAAGGGGGCCCCATGGGACCTGGAGTCAGGTGTCCTTCAAGAACACGCTCATCATCCTGACCTCCAACTGCGGGGCGAAGGAGGGCATGGGCAAACATGGTTTCCACGAAAATTACCCCCTTTCTCCCGGGGGGGGGGGGGTTCTGGTGGTTTCCACTGACTGGTTTTCCCCAAAGAAGACGGCGGATTGACCTCGTGGAAAACCGCGCAGGAGATCGAGAAGACGCTGATCGGCCAAGGCCTCGGCTTCGACGCGGGCGAAGACGAGCCAGGGGTGTCCATGTACCAGCGGCTGAAGACCAAGGCCCGGACCCCCGACTCTGGGAGGCCGCCCTGGAGGTGCCATGAAACACTTGGTGTCTTTAATGTTAACCCCGGATTACTCAACCCCTGGTTGATTAATAGGGGATTCATAACTTTTGGAGGGAACACCCCCCCAAAAAAACTTCTTGACTTGCCTCTGAGGGGAGCTGCGTGGCATAATACCTCACCCGCTCCACACAGTTGAAGGCCATGCCGAACTCCGCGATCTGGGCAATGAGCATCTCCTTAGCTGACAGGTTTATTAATCCTGGGTCAACATTAAAAGAGGGGACCCCCACAAAATTGCGATCTTGTTTTCCTTCCCTCCTTAAAAACGGCGCCGAACAGGGTATCCTCACAGTGTGAGGCGATTTTGCAGACTAAAGAACCTCCACACTATTTTCCCAGCGCTAAGAACCGTAAGGAAGGTGGCTAATACCAACCAGGGGAGGAGGAGAAGAGGGTTGAAACTATGGCCATTTGACCCCGGTAGAGAAATGCTGGACTCACATGAGGGCCCGTGACAAGGCAGGTGTTTTTCTCCTTTGTTCACGTTTCTGCTCATGTGATCTAAGGTTATTACCAGATATAGATGTGTCAGAATGGTGTCATGCTTGAACGTCGCATGTTGAATGGGCTTTGTTCATCGCTCCGGATTGCAGCATGCGTATTCTGATCAGCTTGGGATGTTCGCGGGGGAGGGGTCGAGCTCTGCAGGGCCTTTGGTCCTTGGCGCTGTCGGCCTTACCGGCTATCCATAAAATGGGTTTCGCTGGTGAAGTTGTTGGGTCCGTTTGGAGGAGCCCATTTCTGGAAGACCCCAGTT